>CAUOFW020009658.1:0-197500 GCA_963454935.2 Ilex paraguariensis | reverse complement strand
TCCGGATCACATATACAAACTAGACTCCACAAAAAACCAACAACCATTATCCAAGAGATGAGCTGAAGAAGCATTCATGGGGGTTATGGCTGAAACATTAGCAGACCAACCGAAATATTCTCTCTTTTTTCGTCGTGTAAAAGGAGATTTCCTGTTTCACTGATAGAAAGAACTCCGGAAAAGTCAGTGATTAGATTATCTATGTTTTTTGCTATTTTGTTGTACCAGATCCCAACATATTGGTTCCTGAAACTGCCAGGGCTAAAGAACCCGAGCGCGAAGGATCCACCATTAGAAACTAATATGTCACCATCTTTCATAGGTTGGTTCGGGGTAATTGTGTCGATAGAAGAACAAGATCTGAAGAGAAGAAATGAAACCAAAAAACTTAGGATTTTTCCTACGAAGTACATGGTTTGTTCAATGGTTTTCTTTGCTTTGTTTTGGCCGGTGATAACTTTAATGAAAGAAACTAGAGAATACTGTGTCAATTTCATGTTCTTTTTTGTTACTTCTAGTTGCTGTGGTGTCAATTATGATAATTTTTCTTATTTTCTACAAGATGCATGATATCTAGTGGATGGCTCTTGCTACTTCTAGCCACACACACATATCTGTTTTGGCTCTTGCTACTTCCACATGCTTAGCGTTTTCTTTCATTTTTTGTAGGCCGTGGGTGAAGCTTTTTGCGATCTGGGCCAGACTTGATGATCTGTGAAGCAAACTTCGAACATTGAATTTGAAGATAGTGGGTAGAAGAGCAATGTTCGAAGTTTGCAAACTGGGATATGTATTTGTTGTTCAACATCAAAAGTTACCATTTACCGTTCAGGCTTTTTAACTTACTCATAATATGTGCTTTGTCCCACTTTTATGAATGGTTTTTATGCTGGTAAAAGTGTCCTTGATGATGAATAGCTAACATTTTGCTGAATGGGTTGGCTTAGCAACTTTTCTAAAGGTTCAAGCCACGAAAATTCAGAAGGGCAAACGGTCAGGAATCATCCTTCTAATTCATTGGTAATATTTCTTTTTTTTTTAAAGGCGGCCTTGAAGATCTATGGAGGGACTATGATTTTTGCATCGTATATAATATAAACATGCCAAGTTAAAAAAACCATCTCTCTCTCTTCTTTTTTTTTAATTGTTGGTTTATTTAATCTATACCAATCTGTTTTCTATGTTGTTCGTCCTTTGTTAACTACATCATTTCCGAACCTGGATGTAGGATGCATGGCCCGAGATTGAAGATATAGATCACGCAATTGCAATATCCCTTCAGAGGATCAGAAAAGGGAAGAAGTGATTGGTTAGCAAACTTGATGATCTGTGAAGCTTTTTGCGATATGGATCTTTTTTTCTCTATTTGTAGAGGAACCTAATGAAATATTTGAGTCTTCATTGTTGTATACTATGAAATGTTAATTTTGTTGGTTGGTTTTTGCTGGGATCTAGGTAAGATGTGGACAATTTATTTGAATTTGGTATTTTGGGTGTAGTAGTGAACTGAGTGTGTGAGTTTGACTTTGAGTTTGAATCTTTTGTACCGAGCTAGACTCTGCCGGCTAACCCTTTCTTTGTTGAAGGTGCTAAGAGATAGTGTTGGTTGATTGGTAAAAGTTAGCTGGATTTTTGGTAGTTTTTGGGTATATCATGAATTGGGTTTTTGATTTGACGGTAACTTCTAAGTCGATATTGCAATTCTATTTGTTTGAATTTAACATCGAAATTTTTAAGTCGATCTTTTATGGATTTAACATCAAAATTTGGTTGAAACTATGGTTGTTTGTGTTTGTAAAGTGGGTTTTTAAAATACACACATATATATTTGCACAAACACATTCTATACATCCCATAGAGTTATGGAACATCCAAGATTGCCCATATTGGGGTATTCACTTTCTTGATATTTTGAGTTTTATTTTTTTGTTTATATTTTGGTGATTTTAGATGTTTGCAAAAGAGAGAACCTAATATTCTCTTTCTTTTGGTGATTCTAATTGAATTTTGTAATTTCAGCCCAAGAAAACTAAAAGCAAAAAAAGGTTTAGGAGTTTATTGGTGAGACTTTGCTCATGTCTGTATTAATTTATTGAGATGTTAGGCACAAGTACAAGATCAATTGAATCAATCATCTTGATTTGTTTTAGTTTTGTTTGAATTTGAGACTTTTGTTATAACAATTTTTATATGGGAGCTAATATGAATTTTAATTAAATGTGTACGTTTGGAATTAAGGGTTGGAATTGATATATGCAGAGATGGATAAAGTTCAATTTTATTATTTTGTTGATATTATTATGTTGTTGTAGCAGTTGATAAATGTTTTGTTACGGTAGAATTGAGGTGTGTTATTGAATTTAATAAATAAATTGGATCGTGTTTTCTTTAAATTCATGTGTTTCTTAATAATAAGCTTTATACAAAAGGTTGATATATATATATATATATATATATATATATATATATTTTTTTTTTTTTTTTTTTGTGTTCTATTTTTAAAGAAAATGTTGTAAATTTTTTTAAATATTAATTGTATGTCTAAATTCATTTAAAATGGCATTAACTAAAAAAAAAAGGAAAAATAGGTTGCTATTTGAAATATTTGTATGCTATTAAAAATATATGTATTACACATGATTAATGCTCAATTTTGTGTTGCATAATGTCTTTAGATACGAGTTTTTTCTATATTTTTTTTAAAAGTAGTTGTCATGATTAGATAAGTTTAGACTTTAAAATATATAAATTTTGTAGACAGGTTGATATATTTGTGGCCTCATATTTTCAGACAGAGTATCCACATTTTGACCCTTTTTTATTTCACAAAAGTCATGACATTAAAATTGACCAAACGATTTTCACCTTAATATATGTTTATATTCATTGTTTGATTATTTCGTGTTTAAGAAACTATGTACAGTGCTTTCAGATAAGTGATATAGGGTTCAATTTAGTACATGTTCGAGTTCAGTGCTTGATTATTTTGTATTTAAATTCAATGTTTGATTTTTTTTAGTTGTACCGTACCTTCAGGCACGGGTTATCTCTAGTATACATATATTATGTATCTATATATATATATATATATATATATATATATATATTAGTTTCATATATAAATACAATGATAAAATATATATTTATATATATTTTTAAAAAAATTTAAAAATAAAAATATTTAAAATAAAAAAAATATTTTTCCCATCTTAGCTAGAATTAACAATTTTTGATTCAACACGATGACACGACTCGAACTCGACACAAATTTTATGACACCAGTTTGACAATAACTTGACACAAACTCGAAAATGACCTGACACATGAACACGATCATATTCAATTTATCCGGTCAAACCCAAAATTGACTCTATCAACTTGTTTATTGAAGAATAAAGACTTTTTATATTTTCTCGTTTATACGGTAACAAGAAATTAACATGCTATTGTCACATCGAATTTGTAGGTCGTGTCCAATACTGGTGGGCGTAACAGTAAGGAAACTGTTAAGTGGGGAAGGTGAAATTTCTTCTACTGGGGTTAATTATATCGTTGAATGCAAATTTTTTCCCTCTTGTTTTCTTCTGCTTTTGACTTAATCTGGTAAAGGAGAAACAATTTCCTGTGCTCACCAGACACCACTTAATAAAACATTATACATTTTCAATTAAGTTCTGTCACTTTTGAAGCTGTCAGAATTTTTTTTTTTTTTTTGCAAAAAATTATCTTGTGGGTCCAACTGTGATACTTTCTTATTGGGTGTAGACATTACACTGTCACCGATGCCTTATAAACCTGGAAATATTTATAAAGAGATGAAAATCATTACCGTAGATTTACTCTCTGGAATTACCATAGCTTTTGAGTCCAATGTCCAAATCACTCCAAGTAACAAAACAATGAACATAAGTGAGGAAAACATGGCTTAATCTAGGCTGCCATTAAAATTTGTGGACTAATTGATGTGGAAATCACATCTTGATACCTTTAATTTTACGATAGAACTATTCAGACCCTAGCAGATTCAACACTAAGAAATTGGTCAAAATTATTCGAAAGAGACTCGACATATATGGTATTAAAGCCTACAAAATTCGAGAGTGTAGTCGGTGCAAGTTTGAACACCCTATTAAAAAAGAAATCGAAATAATAACTTACAAATTTAGAATTATGGAAGAAAAATTAGAATCAATTTGGACAAAAATATTGAATAGAAAATAAAAGACTAACTTGGAAACTAGCTTTCCTAAACACATTCACAGAGAATCAAATCTTGAAAAGTATTTAAAAAAATAAAATAAAATAAAATAAAATGGTTTTGATTCTCAAAAATAAAGATAAAATCCCACTAGAAATCCGTTATAACCTGTGTTTAGTAAAACCGAAAAGATGATAAAAAGTCGTAATAAAAATCTAAAATCAACCACTGAAATAGAAATCTGGTTGTAACCAGGACAATAATAGACATTTTTGTACATATTTAGCCTTATGTAGAAGACATATGGACGTATTGGGCCAGTTTTTAAGGTAATACATAGTTTTATAGTTGACGGTTGGAGACTAAGGGCAACCTACGAAGTTAATTGTTGAGAATAAACCTTGCAAGTCAAGTGGGCTCTTATTGTCAATGGCAAGTTCTCTATTGCATTTGCTTGGGAAGTCATTAGGAACCCGAACCCAAAACTATCATGGTTTTAACTGATTTGGTTCACACAAGCAGTTTCTAGAATGAGTTTTATTTTATGGTTGGCTATTAATGAGAGACTTAGTACTAAGGATAGGATTTTTAATCCTAGTGTGGGTGCGAATTGCATTATGTGTAGAGGGGTTGATGAAACACATGCCCAACTTTTCTTTGAGTGCACATATTCTCGAAGTGTTTGGCTTTAGCTACAGAACATGCTCACTCAAACTTGGCAACCCAGGACGTGGTTGGTGTTTACTGCTTGGGCTGCTCAAAATTGGAAAAGTAAATCTGTATTGACAGTGTTGCAAAAATTAAGCCTCCAAGCCATAGTGTAATATTGCCTTTGGAGAGAAAGAATCAACAAGTTATTTAGGAATGAATTTAAAGATCCTAAATAAACTCTGCACAACATTTTGCAAATCATCCGGGATAGGATGGTGTCCTTGAAATTTAGGAACTCCTATTAGAATCAACAAGTGACTCAACAGTGGCAATTACCAACCCATTGTCTTAACCCATGAAAATTCTTTGAATGTGCAGACCCCTGTTCATGGAGGCCTTTTGTCTTCTCTGTTTCCTATTGAGTCAGGATTCTACTGAAAATACCAGCTCAAGGCCGACACTTTCTTTAGAATTCCAAACTTTTGGTAAAGTTGTTTCTCTTTTGTGTTTCTTTCTTTTGTAATGGGCGGATGCATACTGTCATGTAAGCATCGCCCTCTACTTTGACTTGTTAGTTTCTTTTAATGAATACTTTTTGCCTTCTGAAAAAAAAAACAATTTGACCAATATAATGATAAGAAAATAAATAAGTGGAATTAAAAAAAATCAAAAAACAACTTATAATATCAAGATTTACGTGGTTTGACAAAATTACTTTGCCTATGTGTACGAGGTGTGATCCAGTCTTCTTTATTTAATATTGAGAAAAAAAGGGTAAAATGATACAAGCCTCACCACTTAGATTTGAATCCCAAACCCAAGCCCTTAACCTCCTTGTACAACCCACTCAATCTTACCCTCTCAAAACCCCCATAAAAAAACCTTTCATACTCTCAACAAGAGAATGAACCGGACGTACCCATGCCTATGGTAATTTAAACCGGATGTACCCATGCCTATTTATAGGCATTTGATGAGGCGGTTTTGAACAAGGTATATATGATAGAAGTAACTCAGGATCTACTCCACAAGGTTGTAACTTATAACAACTTAGCTCTAGGGACAAAATGTAATGTCTTTCTAGTGATACTACTTCTCATGATAAATAGTACACAGTCTACAATGACGTGAGCCATTAACGAGCTTCAACCGTTGATAGAGTGACATCATTTATAGAAGTAGCTCCCACACAAATTGGTGATGCACCTGGAAAAGTATTTACTTTTTTGAAAATAAATGCAGGTTGGTTTGGAGAAGGAAGTGTTGTTTCATAACACAGCATGGAAGCTACTTCTGACATTGTAGGCCGATCAACAGCAAATTCTTGTACGCATAGCAACCCAATGTGAATACATCTCAGCACTTCATGGGCTCGATATGACTCAACCAATGATGAATCAACTACATCCAAGGCTCTACTTTCTTTCCACAGGTCCCAAACCTGATAAAAAAATTAAACTTCATCTTCAGGTAAGTAGTCAAACAGTAGTGCTTCTCTCTAAGAAAAGCAAGAAAGCTTCACAAAAGATAGTTAATTTAACTCCAACATTTCCTATTTTCACTTCAAGTCTGATCATCTTAATTTTTTGGTTTTTAAAAGCTGTAAATGCCATGTGATTCATGGTGTTAAACAATTTATGAAATAGAATTTTCAATAACAAAAAGAAAAGCCAAGGTGTTTGCTTCTAATGCAATCTTGTACATGTACTTCCGTGTCCAAATTCGTGTAGCACCCCTTTGAAAAAAAAACTTACTTGTCCAATTAGATTAACATAATTTTCTTGATAGAAACTATTGTTCTTCCTGCCACTGATGATTTCCAATAGCATAACTCCAAAGCTATAAACATCAGACTTAATAGAAAATAGTCCTTCCATTGCATACTCTGGTGACATATAACCACTGCAATCAAACGACATTAAGAAAACTGTAAAAACTAAGTTTAATTATCTCTCTCTCTCTCTCTCTCTCTCTCTCTCTCTCTCTCTTGCTTTGATACTTACTATGTTCCAACTACTCGATTTGTGTTTGCTTCAATTTGGTCCCCATCAAAGATTTTCGCCATACCAAAATCTGATATTTTTGGATTCATGGTGTCATCTAACAATACATTGCTAGCTTTCAGATCCCTATGAATAATCCTTTGTCTTGAGTCCTGGTGAAGATATAACATCCCTCTAGTAATTCCCAAAATGATTTCAAAGCGTTTTTTCCAATCTACCGTAGACTTTTTTTCTTTATCTGCACCACAAGTTGAATGTTCCACCGAATCAAGCATCAGTCACAATATACTTCACATGCCAAAAAAAAATTATGTTCAGTAGATTTTAGGTGCATTTTGATGAAAAGGAAAAAAAGAAAGTATCCAAGGGGAAGTTTAAGAATAGCGAACATACCAAAGATAAAAGAGTCCAAACCTTTGTTTGGTAAGTATTCATAGATTAACATCTTTTCTTTTTCTTGAATGCAGCACCCCAAAAGCCTTACAAGATTCCTATGTTGTAGTCTTGCAATCAGTGTTACTTCGTTCTTTAACTCTGCTATCCCTTGTCTTGAATTCTTTGATAGTCTTTTGACAGCTACTTCTTGTCCATTAAGTAGCCGACCCTGAAATCAAATCATTTTTTTTAAAACAAGATTGTGAAATTCAGGCTAGTTTAATTGTTGCTCAAGAGCAATCTGAGCTTACTCAATCCCATGCTACCTTGAAAGACAACCTTCGTAGTGGTATGGTATGCTTTTTATTTTTTTAAAGGTTGAAAGAAGAGAGGTGTACATGCACTACCTTATAAACCGTTCCAAAGCCACCTTCTCCAAGTCTGTTAGCTGGAGAGAAGTTGTCTGTGGCAGCAACTATAGTGCTTAGATCAAAGAATTGAATATCCGAATTTGTCTCACTTTTGTTGATCTCTTTTTTGCTAGAAGATCCTTCATAGAACGGTGAACTAATGAAATTATTTGGCAAATTGTTTCTTCCTCTCATACCTGTAATTGAACACAAAAAATTTTGAAGAAAGCCTTGTTGATGACCTATATGACATATCTTGCTATAAGGATTAGATTTTGTTTGATGTTAATAGTCTCACATTAGTAAACAAGATGACTTCCATGATGCAGACAATTAATGTCTACAACTAAGAAACAAATACTGGCACGAATGTCATAATGTTTTTTTTTTCTTTGAAGGTAAACTATATTCATAAAGAACAAAGTAATATACAAGTCCAAAACAAAGGGTGATGTTTTCATGACTGAACGCATACACCCATTACAAAGAAGAAACCCAAAAGAAAAATAGCAACCAAGAGTTTGAAATTCTAAAGAAAGTGTTAGCCTTGAGTTGGTACTTTCAGTAGAATCCTGACTCAATAGGGAACAAAGAAGATAAATGGCTTCCATGAAGAGGGGACACTTCTCAAAAATAGAGAGAGGCAGACATCATTCAAAAGGAAGTGAAAAAGAAGAAGAAGACACTTCCAAATGAATCTTGCATAGAGAGGCAAGAAGGGAGGAAGATGAATCATTGAAGACAGTCCACCAGTCCCTAACACTGAACAAGCTACCTATTTATATCACAGAGTTTGAACTTGGGGGAAGCCATTTTGCATCTAACGGCCATTTGAACAGCTTTGGAGAAAGAATTAACATCCCTGTAGAGATTTCTGAATTTTCTGTTGTTTCTTTCCATCCATAACTGATAAAGAGTGGCTGCTATACCCAATCTAAGGAGAACCTTTAACATTGATTTTCCAATCCAATTAGAAGTAGTCCATTCAATCAACTTGTTCCAGGGACAAGGTTGAAGAATGAAACCTAAAATGGCCAAAATAGAATTCCAAATCCCAGCTGAGAAGGAGCACTCAAAGAAGAGGTGATGGTGGGATTCATCCGCATCTCTATAGAGGATGCATTCAGTTCCAAGATGAGCTGCATAGGACTGCATTCTATCTAGGGTGTTAAGTTTAGATCCAATAACAAGCCAAAGAATGAAGTTGTATCTAGGAACAAATTTTCTATTCCAGACCAGCTTATGCCAAATAATCAAAGGGTCTTTGCTCCTAGTAACCTCCCATGCAGATTTGGAAGTGAATTTATAATTCGTAGTTGGAGACCACTTCACCACATCCTCCCTACATGAATCTAGCTGATAAGTAGGAAGGTTGCTGATGATATCTTGAGTAGCAAAAGAAGAACAAGCAGGTCATTGCCATCTATTATCAAAGATAATGTAGTTAACCATGCAGATTCTTAGCAAAATAGTCCCCTAAATATCCTCCAACCTGCAAAAAAGGCAAAGAAGCCCAAATTTATACCAGTTATCAGACCAAAGATTGGTACTTTTTCCATTTCCAATAATATGAACCATAAGAGGTCTCACAGAATGCCTAGCTTTAAGAAGATTAAGCCAATTCCAAGAGCAGGCATGAGGAGTTTTCAAACCCCAAAAATTTCTACCTTTGAAATAATAGGCATGGATCCAAATAACCCAAAGATTCTTTTTGTTAGTGAAGAAAAGCCAAATGTATCTTAGCATTAAGGAAAAATTCCACTTTCTAATATGCTTGATCCCCAAACCTCTTTTTTTTTTTTTGGCTTACATACTTTATCCCAAACAACCTTAGCAGCATTGCACCCCAAAATAGTCCCACTCCAGAGGAATTTTCTCATCATTTTCTCAATCTTATCAATGATTTGTTGGGGGAGAAAGAGGTGGGAAGTCCAATAGGTTTGAATACTACTAATAACTGACTAAATAAGGAGGAGTTTACCAGCATAAGAAAGGTTTCTATTGATCCAAGACCCCACTCTTTTCTCAATTCTGACAAGTAATTCATTGCAGTGGTAATTCCTTAATCTAGATGAGATAAGGGGAATATCCAGGTATGTCTTTGGTAATTGCCCCTCAAGAAAGCCAAGAAGACTCTTAATTTGATCCTTAACATCATCTTGAATGCCACACATGTAAATATGGCTCTTGGAATGATTAGCTTGCAGCCCAGAAAGATCATGAAATTGAATGAGGCTGAGTTGAGGGTGCTCACAAAATTAAGGTCACCATAGCAGAAGAGCAAGAGATTATCAGGAAAGGAGAGTAGGAGTTTCTTGCACCTCTAGTGAAAGTTGAACATCCTGGAATCTCTTATTTTAGATTAAATAAGAAGAGAAATGATCTCTATTGCATGCACAAATAAATAAGGGGAGATAGGATCACCCTGTCTTAGACCTTTAAAGCTGCGAAAAAAACCTGCCAAATCACCATTAACGTTGATAGAGAAGCTAGGGGAAGAGATACATTTCCAGATCCAAGTTCTCATAACAGCAGGGAAATTAAAAGCTTCTAAAGCATCCATAAAGAAAGACTAATTGACAGAATCAAAAGCCTTCTTTAAGTCAACTTTAATAGCACATCTAGGAGTTATCTTGTTTTTGTGATGGTCCATCAGAAGCTCTTGAGCCAGGAAGATGTTATCACCTATCCTTCTACCAGGGATGGCAAATTGGGACTGGTTGATAGGGTTAGGGGGGACTTTTTAAATTCTAGCAGCCAACAGTTTAGAGATGGCTTTATAAATAGTATTGCAACAAAAAATAGGTATGAACTCATCCATAGAGGAAGGATTGGGGCACTTGGGGGCTAAAGCAATGTTGGTTGCATTCATTTCCTTAAGAAGTTTACTAGTTGCAAAAAATTCCTTAATAGCATTGATGGCATCTTTCCCTATAACAAGCCAAGCTTTCTTGAAAAAATAGGCATTGTGCCTATCAGATCTAGGGGATTTAAAATTATTCATAGAGAAAAAAATAATTTGATTTCGTCATTAGTAACCATGTCAGACATTCTAGAAGCCTGTGCATCAGTTACTTTGCTGTGGACAATAGACTCTAGCATAGATCTTCTACCCACAGTGGATACCAGATTGCAGGAATGTGTAAAGAGATTCTTGAAATGATCAATAGCAACTCTCTTGACCTCCTGGTTCCCTTCAACAGCAAGCTCATTATCATTGTTAATATAAATGATTTTCTTCCTATTTCTCCTATTGATCACGGACTTAAAGAAGAATCTAGTGTTTTGGTCACCCTCTTTGAGCCAAAGAATCCTAGATTTCTGTTTATACATTAACTCCTCAGCCTTAGAAGTAACAAGGTATTCAGCTAAATGAATCTTTCTCTCCTCCCTCTTAGAGTGGTCATCATTAGGGTTGGTATCAATGCTTCTTAGGCAGTCATCAAGGTCAACCTTGGTCTTAACAGCCAAATCAGAGATTGGCCATTTTTCTCTACAAATTGTTTTGAAGATACTTTTGAGCAGTTTAAGCTTCTTACAAACTTTAAATTGATGAGAGCCATGGATAGGTTCACACCAAAAAGCAGCCACAAGGTCTAAAAAATCAATTCTATCAGCTAGGTAATTGAAGAATTTGAAAGGGGCATTCATGTCTCTCATAGATTCACCAAATCTTACAATAATAGGAGAATGATCAGAGATACCTAAAGGGAACAATTTAGCTTCAGATTGGTGGAAAGAAGAATTCATCTCTCATTAACAAGAGCTCTATCAAGTTTCCTTGAGATGTAACCAGAGCCATGCCTATTATTACTCCAAGAATGAAAGATGCCAGAAAACTTGAGGTCTTCAAGCTCAAATCTCTGAAAGCAATCCTCAAACTCCACCATATCTTGTGTCCAATGACTGAGCATCCACACGATTCTTTAGGATTTCTAATGACATTGAAGTCACCTATGATGATCCAAGGATCATTATTATGAAGACTAGTCTATGTAGTAAGGTCATGTCATAGCCTTCTTCTTTCAATCCCTTTGTTCTAAGCATACACAAAAGTTAAATAAAAGTTGAGCTGACTACCCAGCTGTTGAACATGGCAATGAACAGTCTGGTCAAATTCAGACATCCTTCTAACAAGAAGTGATTCAGGATTCCAAGCAATCCATATTCTCTCATAGGGGTGACTCAAGTAATTATCAAGAGTGTCTCAATTCCTGAACAAATTCTCCATAATTCTGTTCTTGTTCACCAATCTTACCTTAGTTTCAATAATGCTCATTAGGTCAAGTCACTGACCGCTAACAAGTTTCTTAATTTCTTCCTACTTAGAGAAGTCATTTAGTCCTCTAATATTCCAACAGACGATAGCAATTATCAAGAAAGAAGAGCTTTACTGAGCCTGAGGCACTCAACCTTCCTACCCCCTATTGCCATGGGATTTTCTTAAATATTTTTTTTTTCTTTTGAGATGCTATGTTATTAGTTAGAACAGACAAAGAGTCTGCAAGGTTCTCAAGATATGGGACAACTTTAGGAGCGTTGGGTGGAGGGAACATGGTAGGCTTTGGGCTAATATTCACAATCAGATTGCCACCCTCAACAATAAGGCGGTTAAATCTATTATTGCTAGTAAGACCAGCAAGTAATTCAGCATGAGGGGATTGGAAAGGAGGGGAGACAACATTCCCCTAAGATTCATTTTGTAGTTCTGCATGTTGAAGACCAGGGGTATCATTGACATCAATTCCCATTTGGGTATGAGAGGGAGAATCAACCATAATAACTTTTCCTTTATCAACCACTGTTAGAATTGGCTCTAGAGGGTTTATCAAAAATTGATGCATCTAGATTAACAACATTTGGAGAAATAATCTCAGATGCAGAAGAAAGATATTGGGAGTCAAAGTGACCAAATTTGGCAGTGATGGCTAGCCCTTGGCTTCCATTGATACTCTACTCCAATACTCATTGTGTGTTGTATGTCTTCACACCCTAGCTGAAGGCTGAAAGATTCAATTAGCTCATCCTTTGCACTAACTTCAACACAAATGCATGCAAAATTGATTCTTTTTTTGCTAGAGGCTAGCGAATCAACATAGAGGGGTCTACCAAACTACACTAGCCATGTAGCTCAAACCCTCATCCATCTAAAATTGAAGAGAAATGTTATAGAGCTTAATCCAAAGTGGGATGGAAGTGTGATCTTCTTTTGAAATAATAACATCAGCTTGCCACTTTTTCAAAATCAAAGGCCTCCCTAAAATAACCAGGGCCCTGATTCAACAACCTTAGATCATGTTTCTTCACTTTTAAACTTAAAGAAGAAGAAGCCATGGTCATTAGCAAGAACCTCCAACAAACCCATGTTATTCCACACTTTGTGAGCACTGAATTTCACAGAAGAAAATAGCAGTTTCTTTTCTATGAAATATCCTACCAGATAGTTACTCCATTCAACATATCCTTTGTTCGCCACTTCAGAGGGGGGAATAACAATAACCTTATTGTTGAGTCTCTTTGGCTGGTAGAAATTCACTTTCATTTGCTCCTAAGGAGGGATGGAGTCTGAATTAGGATTTTGGGTGTTTCCCGTTCTTCCAAATTTCAGAATTTGATTCCATGAATTTTTGAGAACTCCTTTGACTTGCTGGTTATTCCCCAGCTTATCACTCATAGAAGGGGTAGGACCTTTCTTCACCATAGGACAGATGCCACAGATTTGGTACCAGATCCAGAGGGGAACAAACAAGAGGGGGCCAAACTAGAGGAGATCAAATTGGAGCTAGAAATAGGACCAGTCAACAAAGTGTTGTCCAATCTGGACAGTGAATGTGTGATTCAGCGCCATTAATGGCTGGGGAGGGGTTAATGGGGGTAGATTTCGAAGTTGCGGTGAGAACAGGAGGTGAGGGATTTTTCTAGCCTCCATTAATGACTGGATCATTAATGATGGAGCAAGGTCCCATGATGGAAGGAGAAGGCCGGAGATCAGTGAAAAGAAGGATAGGGGTGGAAGGAAGGGATTGAAGGGGGTGGAAAGGAACAGAGGATAGCCATGTCTACTAGTGGTGGGTCTACTGGTGGTGGTTGATGGATGGCTGGTGGTGGTGGGATTTGCTTGATTTGGAGATGAGTGGTTGGGTGGTGGTGGTTTTTAGCGATGGGTGATGTATCGGTGGGGGTTTTGGTGGTGGATGGGTGGCTGGTGGTCGTTGTTGGATGTTATCCTAAACATTGCAATGTGAATCTTGATTTTGTATTGTGATTGATGTTTCAACACCAATCATCATACTAAAGTCTCGCTTTATGATTTTTGTTACTCAACACAAGTATAACTACTTTAGGATGGCTACTAATATGCAGCATTGATCTAACTTGTAGAACTTGATGAACTAGTGAAAGATTTATACTCATTGGCACATAAAATTTGCACAATTAAATTATGGTATTGATGATAAGAATAATTTATTTACCTTTCCGCTTCTTCATGGCCAACCAATATATCAACGACAATATGAGAAGCATTGCAGCGATGGATACTACCACAATCGTCACCAACCTTTTGTAGTCTAAGCTCTTTGAATTCTTTGAGAATTGAGCTGAAAAAATAAAGGTTTCAATTGATCTGATAAGGCTCAAAGACAACTTATCTTCATAGTTGGCCATGGTGCAAACTAGCCCAACTTTGGTTCTTAAAATTTCTTTTTTTGTTTTGGTATGCTTTTTGAAACTCTCAATGTGCAAAGAGTTTGAAAATTGTTGCAGTGGCTCACACATAAACAAGAGAACTCCTCCATTACTTTCCTCTCCTATTGTAGTATAGTTGGTTAAATACTAACATGATATTTTCACCTAAACCATGGAATTTTTTTTTTTTGGGTAGGCCATAAAGGTGGATTCAATGGTTTAAAAGTTATCCTTAGTATTTAAAAAATTTCTAGGATCATTGTTGATATATGAAACCTGAAATACTTTCTAAGGGACTTCTATAATAAGGCTCTATCACTAAAAATTCCGACTGCTAAAGCTTAAGGAATTAAACAATTACCATTGGAAATTTAACAATAACATTGATGTCATACCTAACTCAGCCGCATCCACACGTATATATAAATCCTGGCCCCCATACAAAAGTTTAATAGTATCTATCAAGTCCCCATACCAAGTGATGCAACCCCTTCCTGTACCATTAACATCAGCACTTGTGTACCCTGTGCAAGAGCAGTTCCTCAAGCACAACTCCATGCATGCTTTCATTCCCATACTTTTGTCCACATGTGCCATAGTCGTGTCGGGGACCCTTGCACTTGTCACCTTTGCAAATCCCTCACCATGTCCACACACATGCCCCCCTCGCTTCCTCATGCACCCTCTAGACCCATCACTCGAGTACAAGTCACGTGTGGACTTGGGCTCAAACCCTGGAAGGCAGGTGCATTCAGAAGAATCGGGACTATATGGGTCACAATTACTATTTACATCGCATTTGTTATAATTGTCACACTTATACTTGGGCATGGACCCTTGTACAATCCATTTTTGGTCCTTTCCTGGCCATGCGAGCATTTCAATCACCCCAGATTCGTTCATTACAAGCCTTGTTAAAATTGTGCTAGTGCGGTCCATCGAGTAGACCTCATCTTGATTGTCAACATAACTAATAAGGAAGAGCAAGTCATATTTCATCTCTGGAACACCATTCCATCCAAGCCCAATCCATGGTCCGGTTCGCCATACCTTAACTGAACCATTGAACAAGAACATTTGCGGCATCCCATTAGGGTCCATTTTCAAGGAATACTCCCCGGTTCCCGGATCCTCACGTGACTTCCAGGATGTCAAGAACCGGTTCAGACCGCTCCTGCGGTCCACCCCAAGTTTCATGTAAGGAATCAAGGTATTTGTAGGATAATCAAAGCTTTGCCATGCAACAATCCTTTTCTTGTTACCTTGAACTTGAAACAACACTAGGTTACCAATTTCCAAAAGCTGAGCAAACAAATCGTTTGTGGTGCTAGTCATGGCTGAAACACTGGTAGACCAGATCGGAATGTCTCGATTTTCATCTTGTAATACAAGATTTCCAGTACTATCAATAGAGAGAACGCCAGTGGAACCAGTGACTGGATTATCTCTGTTTGCCACCCAAACTACTGTTTGTTCTGAAATTTTGTTGTACCAGATACCAACATACCGGTTGCTAGAATTGTGGGGGCTAAAGAACCCGAGCGCGAAGGATCCTCCATCAGAGACTAAAATGTCACCATCTTTGAAAGGTTGGTTTGGATTAATGGTATCGATGGAAGCGCAAGATCTGGGTTTCAAAACAAATAAAACAGAAAAAACCAAGATCATTTCTACAAGATACATGATCTGGTCAATTGTTTTCTTCCAAAATGTCATTGCTATGTATACCTGCATAGCGACAATGATAATTAAGGAATAAACAATTCTTTGAGGAGACCGGCATAGTGACAATTACAAGAAAGAAAAAGACTTTTCCTATGGTGTCAATTCATGCAGACTTTGAAACTTAAGGTTGATAGATGAAATAAATGAGTATAAATTTTGACTCCAGATCATTCAAAGTCAAAAAAAATGCACTGAGTTTTGAATATAATGACAATGAGTGTCTTTTGATTCTCCTTTCTTTGTGTTAGATGGATTTTCAAAATAATTTATTTACAGCATATGTAGTTTTAATGGGTTTTCCAAATTAGTTTGTTAGTTCTTTTACCAAAAGTTGTGAAAGTCTTAGACTCTTAAAGCAAATTCTACATTCAAAAGTGAGGAAAAAGAATATATTTTATTAATAAACACCTATTAGATGCTACAATATGAAAAGTTGTAAAAAATTGATTTAATGTGTTAACATAATGATGTATCAGTTAAAAAATTCAACAGTTACAATCACAACAACACTATTGGACCACTTTATTATCACATCATTAGGTTACAAATTATGTCAAATGTTTATGTCTCAATAGTATTACTCATGCTAGTATGTATGAAAATATACATTCACATGTTGAGACCCTTTAGAAACACAAGCATCGTAAAGAGAAGCAATCCAATCATGACCTTTGATTTTTTTTAATTATTGTCAATCGGATGGTTAATTTCATATACCGTACGATTATGACCATTTGGAAGAAAATGACTGTAAATGACAAATAATTTAAAAAATCCCAGTGTCTATTATTTCAACTGATGTGTCGTCACCATGCCTGTTTAATGGTTATCTGAGAATTCATTATTGTGTCTATAAATAGGTCAAAAATAAGCCTTTCCCTATCATTTTTTCAATCTCATGCAATCTTTCTCCCAAAAGGATTAAATTATTTTTATTCATTATTTACTAGATTTTTTTTTTTGGAGAAACATAATTCTTGTGTCTTGAATATTTAAATAAATTTGAAGATAATTGAGTTTAAATTTATTTGTACATAACACAGTCAAACAAAATATTTAATTTGAGTTTCATTATATCCCGGATGTGATTTCTCCACAATCTAGTGCACATCATCAATTTATTAGAATTGGTGAAAGTGTATATTGTCTTAAAAAAATTATTCTGTAACGTGCCTTGAAGCATTCTATTGCCTAGGTTTTCCATCATAAAACTTTTGCACTAGCATTTTATTTTCCATCTCTCTTTTTAATATTTCTTAGACAGTGGCATAGTTTGGGATTTTTTTGGGCATAGAATTTATGCCTTCAAAATAAAAGAACAACAATTCAGTTTAAAACTCCAAAAAGTTTAGTGTTCCAAGAAAAGCACATTTCCTTTCAATAATATTATATGAATGTAATTTACATGTTTAATCTACCAGATTAATAGTAGTTCATTTCACCCAATATTAGGACTTGTTGCTCATCCAAATAATAGATCCAAGGAGTGCCTGAGAAAGCGAGGGTGACACTTGTGTAGAAACAATTCAAGGTGACACATGGCATTTGCAAAGATCGCCGACACTTAAACAATTACACGTGTGAACAGATGAATGGTACTGAAAGCATGCCAGGAAATGAGGTTAAGGAACAACTCTTGTACAAGGAACACAAGTGTGCTAATGTTAATGCTGGAGAAAGTGGTTGCATGCATTATGGGGATTTGATGGATACAAGGCAATTTAATGGATGCATTTGAATTAGGTATGAAATCAATTTTCTTGTTGATTTTTTCAATGATGGTTGTTTTCAAATTTAAGTTTTGGTGGTTGGAATTCTTCATCAGGAATAAGATTGCCCCAAAACTTGTCAAAGAGTTTTACACATTTTGTATAGATTGTGGTGGAGAATTTGCAATTGAATGGGGGTAGCAAGTGGTTATAGAGGAGTTTTCTTGTTTATGTGTATGACCACTTTACATATCTTTCAATTCATCAATGCTCATATTTCATGGAGGTGGAAATTTCCAACTAGTTGTCAACACAAGAAGAGTAAATGCACAAAAGGTGAGTTAGTTTTTCAATTTTGAGACCTACGAGGGGATGCGAAGGCTAGATAGATTGACCATTTGCATCAATTAGGGCCATCAGTCCCATATTTGGTCCAACTAGGCCCACAGTCCAATCCATAGGCCTGTCAATTTGTTTAGTAAAAAACCAAAAAAAATGATTTGGGTTAGTTTAAAAAGGTCCATCTGACCTTAGCAAGCATATTAAACAATGCAAACCTCGATGTCTAAAAGGTTGAGACTACTAGCTCAAAAAATATGCATTCTGCACTGGAGTGAGCTTTTAACGAGCTTCAACAGTAGTTAGAGTGACTTCATTTACGGAAACAGTTCCCACCCAAGCTGATGACGCATGAAAGCTACTTTTGACATGGCAAGCCGATCAACAACAAATACTTGCACGCATAGTAGCCTAATGTGTATACATCTCAACACTTTATGAGCTTGATATGACTTGGACATTGATGAATCAACTATGTCCAAGGCTCTGCTTTGTTTCGATAGGTCCTAAACCTGATACAACATCAAATATCATTTGCAGGTAAATAATCACATGCCAATGCCTCTCTTTAAAAAAAAAAAAAAAGCAAGAGATCTTTAATTCAACTACAAAATTGTCTTTTTGTTTCACTTCAACTCTGATCATCTTAATTTTCTTATTTCTTAAAATTGCATGTCATGTGAAAGTTATGGTTTTCAATAATTTATGGAATAAAATTTTCAATAATTAATGGTAAAGTTGAAGTCTTGGCTTCGATGTATCTGTTTACATGTACTTACATGTTCAATTAAATTAAGTGAGTTTTCATGGGAGTAACCGTTGTTCTTCCTGCCATAGATGATCTCTAATAGTATAAATCCAAAACTAAAAATATCATACTTAATATGGTGATGGTGGCGGCGACAGTGGCTGAGGTTTTGTGATGGAAAATAGCCATTGGAGTAATGGACATTATAGTTGGGCCACTTTGGCAGTTGCCAAACTATAGCATAATATAGATAAAAAAATCAAAATCAAGACTTTGAATAAATTATAAGATCAATAATAGCTAATTACTAATAATTGATCACTATGAGAGAAAAGATCATTCATGAGACTAAATAGAAGCATAAATAGCCTAAATCCCATTCTTGAGTATTGCATAGCATGACATCAATCTAACCAATATATCTTTGGCATTCGACATTATGGATAATAATAGTCATGCTAAAATATTATAAATACACAATTCTATTCATTCGTGCTAAGTCACTAGTAGATGACTTAAATTGAAACTCATTACTATTAGGTCATCAGTACATATGTGAACTCTCAACTATATGTCATGTGGCCAAAAGTACTTTTATTTCGGCCACAACAACTACATGAAAAGAGATTGATTCATGGGTATAACAGTATGCATGAAATTGCATGTTGATTAAATCTTTCATGATCTATAATAAATATAGGCAATAGTAATCATGCTACTGTAAAGCAAGAATTGCAAAAAAACTATTCATGTTCACGATATGGATCAATATGAAATGCAACATGCGATTCGTCATTCCTACGATAACAACATCAACCATTTAGTTACAAAATCCAATAATTTGAATAATAATAATTATTATTATTATTATATTTAAAGAAAAAACACAAGAGTTTTTAACTTAGGCTCTGATACCACATGTAAATTTTGTTTGATCAAAGAAATCAATCAACCTTAATTTCAAGATCTAGAACAATCATGATTTTTACATACTCATAATAATCATAATGCAGAATTAAAAACATCATGATCAACATACCTAGAGCCATTTTTGCAAACCTTGAATTATTTGATCAAGAATTGAACCATCCTTTTATTGTAGCCTCAAAATTGGTTTCTCTCTCATAATCTTTATTCTTACGGTACACAACTTGATGGGGCATGTGTATATTTAGAGTAATGCTACACTAACCAAATTTGAAGCCCAAATGACATGACAGCTGACTTGGGCTTCTTTATTTGGTGTCAAGTTATTTGAGCTCAAAATTTGGTCAGCATAGTATTACTAGTATATTTATAGATTAAGAAAGGACCGGTTTCCTAATTTAACATAAACTCCACTTCCCATCAAGGTAAGATATTAGAAAACACTTCTTCTTATTAACCAATCAGAAATTATTAGTTATACCGATTAGATTATGATTGGTAATCTTATCCTTATCTAACCCAAATTAATTATCTGATAATAATCAGTAAAATTAAATGTGTCAAATCAAGTGGGCCACATTAATTATTAGATGTTTGGCTTCAACTACAAAACATGCTCACTCAAACTTGGCAACCCAGGACATGGTTGGTGTTTATTGCTTGGGATGCTCAAAATTGGAAAGGTAAATTTGTATTGATAGTATTGCAGAAATTAAGCCTCCAGGCCATAATGTATTGCCTTTGAAGAGAAAGAAACAATAGGTTATTTATGAATGAATTTAAAGATCCTGAATAAAATCTGCACATCATTTTGCAAATCATCTGGGATAAGATGGTGTCCTTGAAATTTAGGAACTCCTATTAGAATCAACAAGTGGCTTACAGTGGCAATTACCAACCCATTGTCTTACCCCATGAAACTTCTTTGAATGTGCAGACCCCTATTTATGGAGGCCTTTTGTCTTCTCTATTTCTTATTGAGTCAGGATTCTACTAAAAGTACTAGCTTAAGGCCGACACTTTCTTTAAAATTCCAAACTCTTGGTAAAGTTGTTTCTCTTTTAGGTTTTTTTCTTTTGTAATGGGTGGATGCATGCTATCATGTAAGCATCATCCTCTGTTTTGACACATTAATTTCTTTTAATGAATATTTTTTACCATCCGAAAAAAAACAATTTGATCAATATAATTACAAGAAAATAAATAAGTGGATAAATAAAATCGAAACACAACTCACAACATCAAGATTTACGTGGTTCGGTAAAATTACTTTGCTTATGTCTACGAGGCGTGATCTCATCTCATTTGTTTATTATTGAGAAAAAATGAGTATAATGGTACAAGCCTCACCACTTAGATTTAAATCCCAAACTCAAACCCTTAACCTTCTTGTACAACCCACTCAACCTTACCCTCTCAAATCCCCATAAAAAAAACTACGTCCTCTCAACAAGAGAATGAACCGGACGTACTCATTCCTATTTATAGGCATTTGATGAGGCGGTTTTAAACAAGGAATATATGATAGAAGTTACTCTGGATCTACTCCAAAAGGTTGTAACTTATAACAACTTAGCTCTAGGGACAAAATGTAGTATCTTTCTAGTGATACTACTTCTCATGAGTAAATAGTGCATAGTCTACAGTGGCGTGAGCTATTAACGTGCTTCAACCATAGATAGAGTGACATCATTTATAGAAGTAGCTCCCACACAAGTTGGTGATGCACTTGGACAAGTATTTACTTTTTTGAAAATAAAAGCAGGTTGGTTTGGAGAAGGAAGTGTTGTTTCATAACACAGCATGAAAGCTACTTCTGACATTGTAGGCCGATCAACAGCAAATTCTTGTACGCATAGTAACCCAATGTGAATACATCTCCGCACTTCATGGGCTCGATATGACTCGGCCAATGATGAATCAACTACATCCAAGGCTTTGCTTTCTTTCCACAGGTCCCAAACCTGATAAAAAAAAATTAAACATCATCTTCAGGTAAGTAGTCAAACAGTAGTGCTTCTCTGTAAGAAAAGCTACAACGCTTCACAAAAGATAATTAATTTTACTCCAACATTTCCTGTTTTCACTTCAAGTCTGATCATCTTAATTTTTTGGTTTTTAAAAACTGCAAATGGAATATGATTCATGGTGTTAAACAATTTATGAAATAGAATTTTCAATAACAAAAAGAAACACCGAGGTCTTTGCTTCTGATGCAATCTTGTATATGTACTTTCGTGTCCAAATTCGTGTAGCACCCCTTTGAAAATAAACAAAACTTACGTGTCCAATTAGATTAACACAATTTTTCTGGTAGAAACTATTGTTCTTCTTGCCACTGATGATTTCCAATAGCATAACTCCAAAGCTATAAACATCAGACTTAATAGAAAATAGCCCTTCCATTGCATACTCTGGTGACATATAACCACTGCAATCACACGACATTAAGAAAATTGTAAAAACTGAATTTAATTCTTTCTCTCTCTCTCTCTCTCTCTCTCTCTCTCTATCTTGCTTTGATACTTACTATGTTCCAACTACTCGATTTGTGTTTGCTTCGATTTGATCCCCATCAAAGATTTTAGCCATACCGAAGTCTGATATTTTGGGATTCATGGTGTCATCCAGCAATACATTGCTGGTTTTGAGATCCCTATGAATAATCCTTAGTCTTGAATCATGGTGAAGATATAACATCCCTCTAGTAATTCCCAAAATGATTTCAAAGCGTTTTGTCCAATCTACCATAGACTTCTTTGCTTCATCTGCAATACAAGTTGAATGTTCCACCGAATCAAGCATTAGTCACAATATACTTCACATGCAAAAAAAATTATGTTCAGCAAATTTTAGGTGCATTTTGATGAAAAGGGAAAAATATGTATCCAAGGGGAAGTTTAAGAATAGCGAACATACCAAAGATAAAAGAGTCCAAACCTTTGTTTGGTAAGTATTCATAGATTAACATCTTTTCTTCTTCTTGAATGCAACACCCAAAAAGCTTTACAAGATTCCTATGATGTAGTCTTGCAATCAGTTTCACTTCAGTCTTTAACTCTTCTATCCCTTGTCTTGAATTCCTTGATAGTCTTTTGATAGCTACTTCCTTCCCATTATGTAGCCGACCCTGAAATCAAATCATTTATTTATAAAACAAGATTGTGAAATTCAAGCGAGTTTAAGTATTGCTTAAGAGCAATCCAAGCTTACTCAAGCCCATGCTACCTTGAAAGACAACCTTCACAGTGGTATGGTATGCTTTTTTATTTTTTTATTTATTTTTAAGGTTGAAAGAAGAGAGGTGTACATGCACTACCTTATAAACCGTTCCAAAGCCACCTTCTCCAAGTTTGTTAGCTAGAGAGAAGTTGTCTGTTGCAGCAACTATAGTGCTTAGATTAAAGAATTGAATATCCGAATTTGTCTCACTTTTGTTGATCTCTTTTTTGCTTGAAGATACTTCATGGAACGGTGAACTAATGAAATTATTGGGCAAATTGTTTCTTCCTCTCATACCTGTCAATGAACACAAAAAATCTTGAAGAAAGTCTGACTGATGACCTATATGACATATCTTGCTATAAAGATAAGATTTTGTTTTGAGTTAATAGCCTTACATTAGTAAACAAGATGACCTATGTGATGTTGATGGTTAATGTTTACAACTAAGAAACAAACACCACCAGGAATGTCACGATGTTATCCAAAACAATCCATCTTGCAATCTGAATCTTGATTTTGTATTGTGGTTGATGTTTCAAAACTAATCATCAAAGTGTGCATCCTAGGGTCTCACTTTATGTTTTTTGCTATTCGACACAAGTAGAACTAATATGCAACATTGATCTACCTTGTAGAACTTGATGAACCAATGAAAGATTTATACTCATTTGCACAGAAGATTTGCACTATTAAATTATGGTGATGATGATAAGAATAATTTTTTTACCTTTCCTCTTCTTCATGGCCAACCAATATACCAACGACAATATGAGAAGCATTGCAGCGATGGATACTACCACAATCATCACCAACCTTTTGTGATCTAAGCTCTTTGACTTCTTTGAGAATTGAGCTGGAAAAAAAAAAGCCTTCAATTGATCTGATAAACCTCAAAGACAACTTATCTTCATAGTTGACCATAGTGCAAACTAGCCCAACTTTGGTTCTTAAAATTTCTTTTTCTGCTTTGGTATGATTTTTGAAACTCTCAATGTGCAAAGAGCTTGAAAATTGTTGAAGTGGCTCACACATAAACAAGAAAACTCCTCCATGACAAGTGAATAACAACTTACCTATCTACTGTTGTAGTACAATTGGTTAAATGCTAACATGATATTTTCACCTGAAACTTGGATTTTTTTTATTTGTGCTGGGCATAAGGGTGGATTCAATGGTTTAAAAGTCATCCTTAGCAATCAAAAAATTTCTAGTGTCATTGTTGATATACAAAACTTGAAATACTTTTTATGGGCTTCTATAATAAGGCTCTATCACTAAAAATTCCAACTGCTAAACCTCAAGGACTTAAACAATTACCATTTGAAATTCAACATTAAAATTGATGTCTTACCTAACCCCATTGCATCCACACGTATATACAAATCCTGGCCCCCATACGAAAGTTTAATAGTATCTATTAAGTCTCCATACCAAGTGATGCAACCCCTTCCTGTACCATTAACATCAGCACTTGCGTACGCTGTGCAAGAGCAATTCCTCAAGCACAACTCCATGCATGCTTTCATTCCCATACTTTTGTCCACATGTGCCATAGACGTGTCGGGCACCCTTGCACCTGTCACCTTTGCAAATCCCTCACCATTTCCACACACGTGCCCCCCTCGCTTCCTCATGCACCCTTTAGACCCATCGCTTGAGTACAAGTCACGTGCAGACTTCGGCTCAAACCCAGGAAGGCAGGCGCATTCAAAAGAACTGGAACTATATGGGTCACAATTACTATATACACCGCATTTGTTATAATTGTCACACTTAAACATGGGAGCGGCCCAGTATGCAATCCATGTTTGGTCCTTTTCGGCCCATGCGAGCCTTACAACCACCCCAGACTCGTTCAATACAAACCTTGATAAAATTGAGTTGTTAACTGTGCGGTCCATCATGTAGGCCTCGTCTTGATTGTCGACATAACTAGCATTCAAGAGCAAATCATTTTTCATCTCTGGGACACCATTCAATCCACGCCCAATCCATGGTCCGGTTCGCCATACCCTAATTGAACCATTGAACAAGAACGTTTGCGGCATCCCATTAGAGTCCATTTTCAAGGAATACTCCCCGGTTCCCGGATCCTCACGTGACTTCCAAGATGTCAAGAACCGGTTCAGACCGCTCCTGCGGTCCACCCCAAGTTTCATGTAAGGAATCAAGGTATTTGTAGGATAATCAAAGCTTTGCCATGCAACAACCCTTTTCTTGTTACCTGGAACTTGAACCAACACTAGGTTACCATTTTCCAAAAGCTTAGCAAACAAATCGTTTGTGGTGCTAGTCATGGCTGAAACATTGGTAGACCAGATCGGAATGTCTCGATTTTCATCTTGTAATACAAGATTTCCAGTACTATCAATAGAGAGAACGCCAGTGGAACCAATGACTGGATTATCTCTGTTTGCCACCCAAACTACTGTTTGTTCTGAAATTTTGTTGTACCAGATACCCACATACCGGTTGCAAGAATTGTGGGGGCTAAAGAACCCGAGCGCGAAGGATCCTCCGTCAGAGACTAAAATGTCACCGTCTTTGAAAGGTCGGTTTGGATTAATGGTATCGATGGAAGAGAAAGATATGGGTTTCAAAACAAATAAAACATAAAAAACGAAGATCATTTCTACAAGATACATGATCTGTTCAATTGTTTTCTTCCAAAATGTAATTGCTATGTATACCAGCATAGTGACAATGATAATTAAGGAAAAAACAATTCTTTGGGGAGACCGGCATAGTGACAATTACAAGAAAGAAAAAGACTTTTCCTGTGGTGTCAATTCATGCAGACTGTGAAACGTAAGGTTGATAGACTAAATAAATGAGTATATATTTTGACTCCAGATCATTCAAAGTCAAAGAAAATGCACTAAGTTATTGATATAATGACAATGAGTGTCTTTTGATTCTCCTTTCTTTCTGTTAGATGGGTTTTCAATAAGTTATGATTATTAATGGGTTTTCCAAATTAGTTGTTAGTTCTTTTACCAAAAGTTGTGATAATCTTAGACTCTAAAAGCAAATTCTACATTCAAAAGTGAGAAAAAAGAATATATTTTATTAATAAACACCTATTAGATGCTACAATTCGAAAAATTGTAAAATATTGGTTTAATTTATTAAAATAATGATGTATTAATTAAAAAATTTAAAAGTTACAATCATAACAACACTATTGAACCACTTCATTATAACATCATTAGGTTACAAATTATGACAATTTTTTAGGTTTCAATAGTATTACTCATGCTAGTATGCATGAAAATATACATTCACACGTTGAAACCCTTTAGAAACACGAGCGCCATAACGAGAAGCAATCCGATCATGACTATTGATTTTTTTTAATTATTGTCAATCGGATGGTTAATTTCATATATATGTACGATTATGACCATCTGGATGAAAATGTCTGTAAATGACAGATAATTTCAAAAATCTCAGTGTCTATTATTTCAACTGATGTGTCGTCACCATGCCTGTTTAATGGTTATTTGAATATTCATTATTGTGTCCATAAATAGGTCAAAAATAAGACTTTCCCTATCATTTTTTCAATCTCATGCAATCTTTCTCCCTAAAGGCTTAAATTATTTTTATTCATTATTTACTAGATTCTTTTTTTTGGGAGAAACATAATTCTTGTATCTTGAATATTTAGAAAATTTTGAAGATATTTGAGCTTGACTTTATTTGTGCATACAAAGTCAAAACAAATATTTAATTTGAGTTTCATTGTATGCTGAATGTAACATTTAATTGGCATACGGACAATGACAAGAAAAAAATAGAGTCTTCCTGTGGTGTAAATTCATGCAGACTGTGAAACTTAAGGTCGGTAGACCAAATAAATGAGTATATATTTTGAGTCCAGATCATGCGAAGTCAAAGATAATGCACAAAGTTTTGAATATAATGACAATGAGTGTCTTTTTTTTTTATCAAAACAATAAGGATATGTTTGATTATCATCTCAGAAACAGTTTTTTGTTCTCAAAATTTCAAAAACACCCAAAATCTGTTTGTTTAGCATTTTTGTTCTCTAAATTTTGGAAAAAAATGAGATTTAAGTCAAAAAAATAGAAAACAAGTGTAGCTTGTTTTAAGAGTTTTCTGTGAAAATTTTAGAAATAGAAAGAACAATATATATATATATATATATATATATATATATATATATATATATATATACACATTGTTTTCGGATACTATTTTTTAAAACGCAAACCAAACAGACCCTGAGTGTCTTTTGATTCTCCATTCTTTATGTTAGATTGATTTTCAAAATAATTTATATATAGGATATGTAGTTTTAATGGTTTCCCGAATTAGTTTATAGTAGTCTAATCCTAGTTATATAATTCTAAATTCTAACCCTATGTCAGCATGAGGTATTGAACTCGAGTAATGCCCAAGTTTAATTCAGGCAGGTTTAGGTTGAATTAGCATTATGGAATGGCAAATTTTGAATTAGAATTCGGGTTGAGTTTGAGTTATGTAATTCAAACTGATTTTCTGTTAAAATTCGAGTTGGGTTCATTTAAATCCAAAATCAGCCTGTTCTTCAAAACCTGATAAATACTATATAATATTTACCTAAAGTAACAATTAATAACTTCAATCAAATTTTTAACATAAAGACATAATAACCAAATGTTTAAAATAAGACCGATCTCTAGTGTTTTAACTTGTAAGTTATATTGCTATTTTGATTTATATATTTATTTTTAAATATGTTCGGGTTGAACCCGATTTATATATTCGAGTAGAGTTTGATAGCTTGAGACATCAGCCCAGGTACTGCCCAAATTTAATTTGAGTTGGTGTTTTTTAACCCAGATCGAACTCAAGTATTAAAAACTTTAACTCAAATCCTATTTTTCTTGAATTGAATTTGGGTTGACCCACCTCAAATTGCACCCCTATTTGTGAAAGTCTTAGACTCTCAAAGCAAATTCTACATTCAAAAGTGAAAAGAAAGAGAATATTTTTTATTAATAGACACTTATTATATCGTATAATACTATGAATACTTAGTAGAGTAATTCTATGTGACCCTAAAAATTAACATAATTTATTGACATAATAATATTTTAAGGAATAGAATACCAATGAAGCAATCAAGAGTTACCATCACAACACTATGGGATCACTTCACTATCACATCATTAAATTATAATAAATTATATCAATTTTTTATGTCTTAATAGAATTACTCATACTAATATGCATAAAAGTTTACATTCACATTGCGACGCTTTAGAAACACATTTACCACGTAGCATCGTAGTGAGCCGCAAATGGATCATGACCATTAATATTTTTATATATTGTCAATCAGATGGTTAATTTCATATATATGTACGATCATGACCATTTGGACCATGCCTATTATTTCAACATATGTATCGTCACCATGCTTATTCGATGGTTATCTGAACAGTCATTATTATGTCTACAAATAAGTCAAAATTTAGGCTTTTCCTATCATTTTTTCAATCTCATGCAATCTGTCTCCCTAAAGGTTAAATTATTTTTATTGCTTATTTACTAGATTCGTTTTCTTTATTGGGAGAAACATAATTATTGTATCTTGAATATTTAGAAATATTTGAGTTCGACTTTACTTGTGCATAACACATTCAAACAAAATATTTAATTTGAGTTTCATTACATACCGAATGTGATTTCTCTATAATCTACTGTACATCAATTTATTAGAATTGGTGAAAGTAAATATTGTCTTAAATAAATAATTTTGTAACGTGTCTTGAAGCATTCTATTTCCTTGTTCTTCCATCATAGAACTTCTGCACTAGCATTTTATTTTGCATCTCTCTTTTTAAGATCTCTTAGTCAATGGGATAGTTCGGGATTGTTTTTTGGACATAGAATTCAACAATGACACGTGTAAACAAAGGTATGGTATAGAAAGCATGCCACAAAATGAGCTTGAGGAACTACTCTTGTACAAGGTACACAAGTGTGCTAATGTTAATGCTGGAGAAAGTGGTTGCATGCTTCACTTGTTATGGGGATTTGATGGATACAAGGCAATTTAATGGATGCATTTGAATTAGGTATGAAATCAATTTTCCTGTTGATTTTTTCAATGTTGGTTGTTTTCAACTTTAAGTTTTGGTAGTTGGAATTCTTAATCAATGGTCCTAACTTTTAATTGCCCCAAAATTTGTCAAAGGGGTTTTTGGTTCGACCATGTGCATCAATTAGGGCCATCAATCATGTATTTGGTCCAATTAGGCACACAGTCCAATCCATAGGCCTGTCAATTTGTATTTAGAAGACAAAAACCAAAAAAAATGATTTGGATTAGTTTAAAAAGGCCCATCTGACCTAAGCAAGCATATTGAAAACGAAGACCTCGATGTCTAAAATGTTGAGTCTACTAACTCCAAAAATATGCAGTCTGCACAGGAATGAGCCTTTAAGGAGCTTCAATCGTAGTTAGAGTGACATCATTTACATAAAGAGCTCCCACCCGAGCTAACGACACATGAAAGCTATTTTCGACATCATTTGTAGAAACAACAACAAATACTTGTAGCCCAATGTGTATACGTCTCAACACTTTATGAGTTTGATATGACTCACGCAATGATGAATCAACTATGTCCAAGTCCTTTCTTTCTATCTATATGTCCTAAACCTGATACAACATCAAATATCATTTGCAAGTAAATAATCACATAGCAATGCCTCTCTTTCAAAAAAAAAAGCAAGAGATCTTTAATTCAACTCCAAAATTGTCCTTCTGTTTGACTTCAACTCTGATCATCTTAATTTTCTTATTTCTTAAAATTGCATGTCATGTGAAAGTAATGGTTTTCAACAATTTACATTATAAAATTTTCTATAATTAACGGTGAAGTTGAAATCTTGGCTTTGATGCATCTGTTTACATGTACTTACATGTTCAATTAAATAAAGAGAGTTTTCGTGGGAGTAACCATTGTTCTTCCTGCCATAGATAATCTCTAATAGCATATATTCAAAGTTAAAAATATCAGACTTAATATGGTGATGGTGGTGGCGACACTGGTTGAGGTTTTGAGATGGAAAATGACAATTGGAGTGTTGAACTCATGATGGTTTTGGGGCGTATTTGGCATGGTGTAGGTTGTCATGATGGGATTGGATGGTCTCACTTGACAAAGTATGCCCCAATTTATCTCTTCCCGCCACCTTCTATGTTATGTGTTAACAAGGTATACAGGCTAGTATGACAAAATTGGCGACAGTGGTGACCTATTGTTGAAATGGTTATGAGGTGGTAATGAAAGGTATGGTGGTGAGTGAGAATGTTGGTGATGGTGTCAGAGTTTGTGCTGATGGTGATGGAGGTGGTGATGATTTGGTGCCGAGTGGTAATGGTGTGTGGATGTAGTAATGGTGACGATGGGGTGGTGGTGGCAGTGTTGAGATGACAATGGAGAATGATGGTGGCAGCAATGGTTGAGTTTGTTGTGGTGGTCGTCGTGGCGTGTTGGAGGTGATGGTTTGTGGTGGCTGTGGAGGGGTGGTGATGGTGACACTAAAATTTTTCTCTCTTTTGTTTTCTTATGTTGTTTTTGGTTTGATTAATGGGGTAAAGAAGAAACTATAATATGTGCTCACTATACACCACTTATAAAATATTATACATTTTCAATTAAGCTTCATCACTTTTGAAGTTGTCAGACCTTTTTTCTTTAAAAATAAAAAATAAAAGGGCTAATCTTACTTTAAACCACAAAAGATTTATCCATTCTCAATTAACACCCTCAAAAATTTTAAAAATTTCAATTTACATCCTCAATGTTATAAATTAGTAGTAATGTCGTTCAGTTTTCTGCCATAAATTAAAGCATGTGAGGTATAAGTGCTTCAGGCATGAGAATGAGGTAAGTCTATTGTTGTAGATCAATTTAACACCATTTTGTGTATCGAAAATAAAATTTCATTAATTAGATAGAACTTAACCCTATTATGTGCAACTCACATGAAATGCAAATAGTTTGTGAATTTACACATAAGCCCATGCCCCACGAGAAGTCTCGCTCATGTAATTACAAATAAAAGAACATACTAGCTCCAAAAAAAAAAAAGAATGTAATATATTTATGAATTAATGTCTACTATTGCTTCATTCTGGAAAGGGTGGAGTAGATAGAAGCTTACTCTGGACCTACTACACAAGGTTGTAACTTATAACAGCTTAGCTCTAGGGACCAAACTTAATGTCTTTCTAGTGATACTACTTGTAATGAGTAAATAGTACACAGTCTGCAATGGCGTGAGCCTTTAACGAGCTTCAATAATAGATAGAGTGACATTTATAGAAGTAGCTCCCACACGAGTTGATGATGCACCTGGACAAGTATTTATTTTTTTGAAAATAAACGCAAGTTGGTTTGGTGAAGGAAGTGTTCTTTCATAAAAAAATATAAAAGTTACTTTCAACATTGTAGGCCGATCAACAACAAATTCTTGCACACATAGTAGCCTATTGTGAATACATCTCAACACTCTGACTTGGTCAATGATGAATCAACTATATCCAGGGTTCTACTTTCTTTCCATAAGTCTCAAACTTGATACAACATTAAACATCATCTTCAGATAAATAGTCAAATAGTAGTGCTCGGTGAATCCTTCTACCTTCCAAATTAGGTTTTAACAAGTGATTTTAGAACAAATTTGTCCGTAGTGGTGGGTATAGTGGTGAAATGTGTTAGAATTTAGAGGACTATTACACACTCACTAAAATATAATGGAAGAGACTAGTGAAATTGGAAGAACTCTTTCTATTCACTCATATCCAAGTGGATGTATTACATATGATATATATATAGACTTTCATGACATACAAAATAACTCCACTACATAATGCAATAATAAAAATAATAAAGACTTCACTCTTCCATTACTTGGAGAATTATAATACCACAATTACTTTGTCACCCCACTAATACCAAATTGATGACAAAATGCACAAAAATAACTCCTAGAACATGAAAACTCATGTTTAGTATTATTTTTCCAGCACCCCCCTTAAACATGATTTTTCTTCTCAACTCCAAGCAAACTTCTCAATTTACAAAAGACATTCTCATTGAGGGGCTTAGTGAAAATATTGGCAATTTGATCTTGAGACTTCACAAACTTGAGCTCCATTTCTTTCTTGGTCACATACTCTTTAATGAAATGGAACCTTGTGTCAATATGCTTACTACGATCATGAAACACCGGATTATTTATCAACGCTAGTGCCGATTTGTTGTCAGTTGATTCTTCTTGAGGCTAATGAAGCTCCTTCAACAAATTTCTAAGTCATATGGCTTGACAAACACATGATGTAGCCGCCACATACTCGGCTTCACAAGTCGAAAGAGTCACAATGGGTTGCTTCTTTGAACTCCAAGCAAATGTAGTATCTCCCATAAAAAAAACATCTCCAGTAGTACTTTTTCTATCATCCATATCTCTGGCCCAATCACTATCACAATAACCCGTAAGCTTGGAATTGTTAGAAAAAGAATATAACAATCCATAATCAAGTGTACCTTTGATGTATCTAAAAATTCTTTTCGCCACCTTCAAATGGGTCATGGTAAAAGCTTCCATATAGCGACTTGCAAGACCAACATTAAAAAGAATATCCAACCTTGTGCATGTTAAGTACCTCAAGATTTCCACTAGGCTCTTGAAATGGATAGGATCCACATGCTTTCCATCTTCATATTTTGACAATTTTACACCACATTAAACAAGTGTGCATACCGGTTTACAATCTTGCGTTTTGAATTTTGCCAAAATTGCTTTAGCATAATCTTCTTGAGAGATAAAAATACCTTCCTTCATTTGTTTTACTTTAATGCCAAGGTAGTATGATATAAGCCCAATGTCGATCATCTCAAATTCTTTAGTCATTACTCTCTTGAAATCTTCAAACATTCTTGGACAATTTCCTGTAAAGATCAACTCATCCACATACAAACAAGCATAAAGTATATCACCATTATTATTCACCTTTGCATAAAGAGCTTGTTCATGGGGACACTTGGTGAAATTATTTGCTTGGAAGTACTTGTCAAGTCTACTATTTCCAAGCCATTGGTGCTTGCTTCAAACCATACAAAGCCTTTTTTAATTTCAAGACTTTCTCTTATTGCCCTTTCACAACATAACTCAAAGGTTGTTCAACATACACTTCTTTATCAAGAAAGCTATTCAAAAAACCAGACTTTACATCCATTTGATGAATTTTTCAATCATTTAGAGCGGCTAAAAAAATAATCAATTTAATTATTTCCAAACGAGCAACGGGTGCAAATACTTCATCATAGTCAATACTCGATCTTTGACTATGGCCTTTTGCAGCCAACCTTGATTTATACCTCTCTACTTCACCTTTGGCATTTTTTTTTATCTTGTACACCCACTTCACTCCAATGGCCTTTTGTCCTCTAGGGAGTGTGGCAAGCTCCCATGTTGCATTTCTTTCAATAGCATCAATTTCTTCATTCATGGCACTCCTCCACTTCTTGTCTTGTGCCGTTTTCTCATAGCCTATGGGAAAACAATCGATAAATAAACAAAATAGTATTAGATCATTAATACTATTCGGTTTCTTCACAGATATCTCGAAAACTCCTCATGTGAGGTGGCCTTTTACTTGAACTTGCTTCAGATGATGATAGAGATGTTTGCACACTGGTGGATAATGGAGGTGATGGTAGAGGAGAATAAATGAGCAACTTCATGATCTCATTATTGGGCTCCTCCTTTTCTTCAAAGAGTGGAAAAAAATCATAATCTTCTTGTGGAGTGTTCCAATCTCATTCATCTTCTTCATCAAACTCAACATCTCTGCTAATGATTATCTTGTCATTACTTGGGTTGTAAAGCTTGTAACCTTTGCTTCTTAAATCATAGTCAATGAAGACAAACTTTTCACTCTTGTCATCTAGTTTGGTCCGTTTCTCATCCGGCAGATGTGCATAATACACTTCCAAAGACCCGTAAATGAGAAACATTTGGCTTGATTCCTCCCCGTGCATCTTGTGGTGTTTTGTCTTAAACACTTCTAGTGGGACACCGATTTAACAAGTAGATGGTACAATTAATAGCTTCTGCCCAAAACTCCTTGAGCATTTTTTTACTCTTCAACATACTCCGAGCCATATCAAGAGTGGTTCGGTTCTTCTTTCAGCAACACTATTTTGTTGTGGTAATCTTGGAACCGTTAGAGGATGGTGAATTCTATTTTCTTCACAAAATTTTTGAATTCATTTGATGTGAATTCACCTCCTCTATTGGATCTAATTGCCTTGACTTCATACCCACTTTGTTTTTCAATCAAAGCCTTAAACCTTTTGAAAACACCAAATATCTCCGATTTTTGTTTTAAAAAATAAACCCACATTTTTTGGCTAAAATCATCAATAAAGAGATGAAAATATCGGTTCTTACCAAATGATGGTGGGTCTATAGGGCTACAAACATCTGAGTGAACAAGTTGAAGTGGTTTGGTTGCTCTTGAAATGGATTCTTTGAGAAAGCTCTTTTTAGCTTGTTTTACAATTAAACATCCCTCACAAAGTTGATCTAGGTGGTTGATAGAAGACAATCCTTTCACCATCTTCTTTCTAGACAACAAAATTAGTCCTCTAAAAATTAAGTGTTCAAATCTCAATTGTCATAACCAAGAAGAATCTTTAACACATGCTTTCAAGCATTTTGTCACATCACTCTGAATATTTAACAAAAATATTCTATTTCTTATCATCAACACTTTAGCAACCAAATTCTCGTTTTCATCTCTTATTGAAAGATTATGATTTTTCATGCAAATATCATAACATTTCTCTAAGAGTTGTCCCAAGCTCAAAATATTATTTTTGCATGCTTGGAACATAAAAAAAATTAGAGAAGAATCTCCAAAACTTGGTGCCTTCCATCTTCAAACGAATCAAAATATTACCTCTTCCCATTACTGAAATTTAAAAAGAATCTCCAAAAATAACTTTTTCACTTACCGATTCATCAAGCTCCACAAACATCTCTTTATTTTCACACATATAATTACTAGCTCCAGATTCAAGGTACCACACGTTTTTGTCTCTCTTTTGCTCTTCTTTGTATGCTAACAACAAGGTCGGCTCTACCTCTTCAATTCTGTCTTTAACAAAGTGTGCTCTTTCTTCCACAAAATTATTTCTACACTTAGAAGCAAAATGGTCATATCGATGACAATTATAACATTGAATATGAGATTTTTCATACCTCTCTCCATATGACTTTGAATTGTTGTCTCTTCCACGTCCTCTTCCACGATGTGATTCTTGGTCTCTTTCTTCTTTGTTGGATGCATTTTGGCCAAAATTTTCTCCTCTACCTCGACCACGTCCACCATGACCTCCACCTCCACGCCCTTTACCTCTTTGACTTCCATCTTGTCTTCTTTCTTTTTCTTTGAAAGAAAGCCTGGTTTATAGCACTTGCTCCAACAGCTCTTGCTTCTTCTTGCCCAGCCGTTCTTCATGGGCTAACAACGATCCCATGAGTTCGTCAATCATCATTGTGTCTAAATATTTAGAGTCTACAATAGCTACGGCAATGTAGTCAAACTTGGGGTCCAATGAACGGAGGATTTGTTATATCACCCAGGTATCATTATAGTGATCATCACCATAAGTTCTCAAATTATTTACAACCACCAAGATTCTTGTGAAATAATATGAAACTAATTTGGATTCCTTCATACGTAAAACCTCAAATACACCTCGTAGAGTTTGGAGGCGAACTTTCTTGACTTTTTCCACTCCACTATGAGCAGTTTTAAGAACATCCCACGTTTGCTTGGATGTGGTTGCACTAGCAACTTTCTGTAAGATAACATCATCCAAACATTGATGGATGAGTGAAAGAGCATTTTCATCCTTCTTCTTTGTGTCTTGCAAGACTTCCTTTTTGGCTTGACTTAAGGAAGCTTCATCTTGCGGTATTATGTAACCAATTGTTATAATCTCCCATAAGTCTTGAGATCCAAAAATTGCCTTCATGCGGATATACCAATTCTCATAGTTATCTTTGGTGAATCGAGGAATTTAAAATGGAAGCATTCCATTTGTCATCTCTGTCTCACTCTCTCTTTTCAACACTCAAACCTAGTTCTGATATCACTTTGTTGGAATCTAGAGAACTATCACACATTCACTAAAATATAATGAAAAAGACTAGTGAAGATTGAAAAAATTCTTTCTATTCACTCATATCCAAGTAGATGTATTACATATGATATATATAGACTCTCATGACATACAAAATAACCCTACTACATAATACAATAATAAAAATAATAAAGACTCCACTCCTCCATTACTTGGAGAATTAAAATATTACAATTATTTTGTCCCTCACTAATACCAAATTGATGACCCACTAATACAAAAAACTAAATTCATAAAAATAACTCCTAGAACATGAAAATTTATGTTTGATATTATTTTTCCAACAAAATTGTTATGAGGTGGTAGTGAAAATATATGGTGGTGAGTAAGGGTGTTGGTGAGAGAGTTTGTTTTGATAATGGTGGAGGCGATGATGAGTTGATACTGAGGGGTAATGGTGTGTGAATGTGGTGGTGGTGACGATGGGATATGATGGTGGTAGCAGTGTTGAGATGACAAGATGATGGTGGTGACAGTGGTGGATCAGCTTGTTGTGGTGGCTATGGAGTATTGGTGGTTATGGTTGGCGGCGGTTGTGGAGGGGTGGTGATGGTGACAACGGCAATTGTGGTCGCGGGGAGTGTTAGAGATTTGAGGCGTAAATGAATTGAAATAAAAAAAATTTAAAGTCTACCATAGAAATTTTAAAAAACATTATCCACCAAGCATATACAACATTCAATCACAAAGGTAATCGGCTGGTAACAGAAGACAAGTCGTAAACGCAGATATCCTGAATTTGAATCTTGGTAACTTTTTGGAATCAGACCATGAAAGATATATCTCTCATGAATACCCTAATCCTGACATGAATAATCTGTCTTTGACTAGACCGAGGAATTGATTAATTAAGGTGTGCGTGCGTAAACCGAATTGGACACTCTTGACTGTTGAACCAAAAAAAAAAATAGAGGATCAACGAGTTAGTACCAGTCCTAGTCCAAGGCAAGAACTACTCTATTCAATTTCTGTCTAAATGCTCTATTCTATCTTCAACTTGAGAATACATTGTTGTATATGAACAACTTCCATTGAAGCTAAATCCAAAAATAACAAGGCAGTTATGTTCTGGAGAGAGCAACACCAGGGTGTACATTAGTGGCTCTCTGTTTCACACCATATGTTTTCTTCTGGTTAGAATTGTAGGAAAAGAATATCGTTTATGAAAGCATACAAATCCTTGATTCGGGAAAAGATGGAGTAGACCAAAACATATTTTGGCAGTACATGCACAAAATTATAACTTACAACAAACCTTAGCAATTTTAGCTATAGACATAAAATCATTCAATGAACTTATAATGACAGCCAACTGATACTGCTTGTAATTGTGAGTAAATAATATATTGTCTGCAATGGAGCGAGCCTTTAACGAGCTTCAATCGCAGATAGAGTGACATCATTTATAGAACTAGGTCCCACACGAGTCGGTGATGCAACTGGATCATTATTTTCTCTTCTGAAAATAAATGCAGATTGGTTTGGAGAAGGAAGTGTTGTATCATGAGAAAGCATGAATGCTATTTCTGACATGCTAGGCCGATCAGCAGCAAATTCTTGCACGCATAAAAGCCCAATGTGAATACATCTCAACACTTCATGAGGTTGATATGACTCGCCCAATGATAAATCAACTATTTCCAAGGCTCTGCTTTCTTTCCACAGGTCCCAAACCTGATACATCTTGAAACATTATCTTCATGTAAACAATCAAATTGCAATGCTTCTCTTGAAGAAAGCAAGAAGACTTCACCAAAGATCGTTAATTCAACCCCAAAATGGACTTCTGTTCGCTTCAAGTCTGATCTTCTTAATTTTCATATTTCTTAAAATGGCACTTATCATGTGAGTCATGGTTTTCAACAATTTACGAGATAGAATTTTCTATAATTAACGACAAGTTGAGGCCTTGGATTTTGATGCAATTGGTTTCAGGTACTTACATGCTCAATCAGATTAAGAGAGTCCTCAGGGGAGTAACTATTGTTCTTCCTGGCACTGATGATCTCCAACAACATAACTCCAAAGCTAAAAACATCAGACTTAATAGAAAATAGTCCTTTCATTGCATACTCTGGCGACATGTAACCACTGCAATCAAACAATATTAAATAAATTATTAAAACGTATTCACCCAAGAAAAATGTCAAAACTGTGTTTTATTCTTTATCGTGGCATTCTATCTCTCGTCTCTTACTATGATACTTACTATGTTCCAACTACTCGATTCGTGTTTGCTTCAATTTGGTCCCCATCAAAGATTTTGGCCATACCAAAGTCTGATATTTTTGGATTCATGGTGGCATCGAGCAATACATTGCTGGCTTTTAGATCTCTATGGATGATCTTTAGTCTTGAGTCCTCGTGAAGATATAACATCCCTCTAGTAATTCCCAAAATAATTTCATAGCGTTTTTTCCAATCTAACATTGACTTTTTTGCTTTATCTGCACCAAAAGTTGAATGTTCCACCGAATCATGTATCAATCACTAATACGCTTCACATGTCAAAAAAATTATGTGGGGAAAGTTTAAGAATGGGGAACATACCAAAGATGAAAGAGTCCAAGCCTTTGTTTGGCAAGTATTCATAGATTAGCATCTTTTCTTCTTCTTGAATGCAACACCCCAAAAGCCTTACTAGATTCCTATGTTGTAGCCTTGCAATCAGTTTTACTTCGTTCTTCAACTCTTCTATCCCTTGCCTTGAATTCTTTGATAGTCTTTTGACAGCTACTTCCTGTCCATTAGGTAGCCGACCCTGAAATAAAATCATTTATTTTTAAAAACAGATTGTGAAATTTGGGTTAGTTTAATTGTTGTTTAAGAGCAATCCGGGTTTACTTAAGCCCATGCTACCATGAAAGACAACCTTCACATCGGAATGAGGAGTGGTATGCTATTTTTCCATTTGAACCAAGAGAGGTATGCATGCACTACCTTATAAACCGCTCCAAAGCCACCTTCTCCGAGTCTGTTAGCTAGAGAGAAGTTGTCTGTGGCAGCAACTATAGTGCTTAGATCAAAGAATTGAATATCTGAATTTGGCCCACTTTCAACAATCTCTTTTTTGCTAGAAGGTCCTTCATAGAACGGTGAAGTAACGAAACTATTTGGTGATTTGTTTCTTTCTCCCATACCTGTCATTAAACACGAAACATCTTGAAGAAAGCCTGATTGATGAGCAATCTATATCAGGCTGAACTACTTTAGGATGGTTACTAAAATGCAGCATTAATCTACCTTGTAGAACTTGATGAACCGGTGAAAGATTTCTACTCATTTGCACAAAAGATGTGCACTATTAAATTAAGGTGTTGATGATAAGAATAATTTGTTTACCTTTCTTCTTCTTCGTTGCCAACCAATACACCAAGGATAGCATGAGAAGCATTGCAGCGAGGGATACTCCCACAATCGTCGCCAACCTTTTGTGATCAAACCACTTTGACTTCTTTGAGAATTGAGCTGAAAAAAAAAAAAGCCTCTGATTGATCTGATAAGCAAAAAGAGAAGTTATCTTCATAGTTGACCATGGTGCAAACTAGCCCAACTTTGGTGCTTAAAATTTCTCTTCCTGTTTTGGTATGATTTTTAAAACTCACAATGTGCAAAGAGTTTGAAAACCGTAGAAGTGGCTCACACATAAACAAGAAAACTACTTCATGACAAGTGAATAACCACCTAGGAAGCACGGATACGGATACGGGTGTCGTGTCAAATACTATATGAACACGGAGATATGACAAAATTAAAAAATATGGGACACGGTACGGCATGATGCAACTATTAAAATAATATAATATATTTTTTAAATAATAATAAAGTTGTAAAATATGAAAAATGAAGCATATATTATAACAATATTAATAATAAGACATAGCAAATATTATTTTTTTATCAAATTAAATATCCACTATTTTCGTCAAATATCATTACATCTACTAATATTCATATATAAGTTAAGTAACAAAAAAATATTTTAAAAAAAAAGTAAATTTTTAATAGTTAAAAAGTTGTTTTTTTTTAATAAAAAAATTCTTGACCCTGCCCTGATCGTATCCCAAACACATCTTATCCGTATCCTAATCGTGTCCTAGACGTAATCTAGTCGTGTCCTGACCATGTCCGACTGAATTTACTATTCATGACACATTTAGTCGTGTTCTGACCATATTCGTGTCAAACACGTATTCGATACTGCCACGGCATCCCGTGGAAAGTATATGTGCTTCTTAGATAATCACTTACCTTTCTTGGTGTAGTACAATTGGTTAAATGCTACCATAATATTTTAACATTAAACATAAATTTTGTTTTGGTTAGGCATAAACGTGGATTAAATGGTTTAAAAGTCATTGTTAGTAGTCGAAAAAATTCTAGGAATATTGTTGCTATACAAAACTTAAAATACTTTCGTATGTATGGGGCTTCTATAATAAGACCATATCAAGAAGAATTTCGACCGCTAAAGCTCAAAGAATTAAAAAATTACCATTGAAATTTAACATGAAAATTGATTTCATACCTAACCCAGCTGCATTCACCCGTATATACAAATCCTGACCCCCATACAAAAGTGTAGTAGTATCTATCAAGTCCTCATACCAAGTGATGCAACCCTTTCCTGTACCATTAACATCGGCACTTGCGTAACCTGTGCAAGAGCAATTCCTCAAGCACAACTCCATGCATGCTTCCGTTCCCATACTTTTGTTCACTTGTGCCAATGATGTGTCGGGGACCTTTGCACGTTCAACCATTGTGAATCTATCATCATTTCTACACACTTGTTCCCCTCGCTTCCTCGTGCACCCTTTAGACCCATCCCTCGAGTACCAATCACCCGTAGAGTTGGGTTCAGACCCTGGAAGGCAGGTACATTCGAACGAATATGGGTCACAGTAACTATTCACACCGCACTTATCATAATTGTCACACTTGGACTTGGGTGCATGCCAGTACACAACCCATTTTTGGTCCTCCTCGACCAATCCAAGCTTTTCAACCACCCCAGACTCGTTCATTACGTATCTTGATAAAATTGAGGCATTAACTGTAGTATCCATCCTGTAGGTCTCGTCATAATTGTCAACATAACTAGCATTCACGATCAACTCATATTTCATCTCTGGGACACCATTCCAACCTTGTCCAATCCATGGTCCAGTTCGCCATACCTTAACTGAACCATTGAACAAGAACAACTGTGGCGCCCCATTAGGGTCCATTTTCAAGGAATACTCCCCGATTCCCGGATCCTCACGTGACTTCCAGGATGTCAAGAACCGGTTCAGACCGGTCCTATGATTCACCCCAAATTTCATGTATGGAAGCATAGTATTTGTAGGATAATCAAAGCTTTGCCATACAACAACCCTTCGCTTGTTACCTTGAAACAACACTAGGTTACCTGTTTCCAAAAGCTGAGCAAATGACTCGTTTGTGGTGCCAGTCGTGGCTAAAACATTGGTTGTCCAGACCAGAACGTCACGATTTTCATCGTATAACACTAGATTTCCGATTTTGTTGATGGAGAGAACTCCAGTGCGGCTAGTGATCGGTTTGTTTCTGTTTGCAACCCAAACTACTGTTTGTTCTTTAACTTTGTTGTACCATATACCCACATATCGATTACTAGAACTGCCGGGACTAAAGAATCCGAGCTTGAAGGATCCTCCTTTAGAGACTAGATTGTCACCATCTTTGAAAGACTGGATTGAGTTGATGGTATCTATGGAAGTGCAAGATCTGCGTTTCAGAAGAAATAAAACAGAAAAAATTAAGATCTTTTCTACAAGATTCATGATCTAGGTTCGATTGTTTTCTACAAGGAAAAATTAGTACTTCATAGACATAAAAGGTCATTTCTATATATACCAGCATAGCGACAATGAAAGGAAAAAACAATTCTTTGAGACCGGTGTAGTGACAGCGACAAGAGAAAAGAAAGTCTTCCTTTGGTGTCAATAAAGGTGGGTAGACGAAATAAATTAGTACTAGCTGCACACTAAATTATAATATTGTGCGTATATAATTGAAGTATTTATACAATGAGTGTCTGTTGAATTTGTAAAATTTGGAAAAAAAGTGTGTTTGGTGTATAAAATTTGGAAAAAAAATATACCCCTCTTAAATTCAAAAACTTAACTATATTATTTTTATATATATATATATATATATACACACGTTGAGTCTACAAAAATCAAAGTCAATGCACAAAGTTATGAATGTAATGACAATGAGTGTGTTTGAGCAGGAGGTTAAAGTGGGTTAACATGCATTATGGTCCCAGAAATCCCTTGTTTGGGAAGCATTTTTAAGGTTGGATTAAAATCCCGGGTTAATCCTTGACCCGGTTGTTATGGTGCTCGTTAACCTTACTGTACCGGCTAAACTTAAACCCCCCCCCCCCCCCCCCCCACGGGTTACAAACCCAGCCATCAGGATAATCCCACCCACAGACATATTTGCCCCTCCTGTCTCTCTACCCACTCAGCCCTCTCTCTTTCTCCTGTCATCCAAGGACTGTTGCACAAAGGCGACGACGATTGTGGCATTCGAGGTTCTGGGTTGAGAGCTCTGTCAAGACGACGAAGAACACGAACAAGGAGCAACTAGGAGCTTCTGGGAGGTAAGTATCTGGGTCTCTCTCTCTATCTATCTTTCTCCTTCTCTGGACCACACGATGAAGAGATCTGGCTCACTGATGAGAGAGCCAAACCAGCTTCACTGATGAGAGAGTTGGTGATTTACTATTTGATGTGGAAGGCTTGTGGAAAGCCGTTTCGGTTCCATCGGCATGAATGTAAACATTAAAAGTTAGAGGCTTTCAATGTCCACCAAACTGGATGTTGGGTTTTGTTATGTGGTTGTTATTTTGTTGTCGGTGGGATTTGTTATGTGGCTGTTGGGTTTCACCAAACTGGTAAGCTTGTGTTTTGTGGTGGTTAATGGTTTGATGGGTATGTTTAGCAATGGAAAACTTTGTTCATAACAAAACCAAAAAAAAAAAAAAAAGGAAAATTATACATTAAAACCATCTACTATGTAGTTTACGAATTAAGCCCAATTTGCTAATAAATATTATGTCTTTTAGTTTTAAATGTAAACCGTTAAACCAACACAATGAAAATGTTGATGAATTTTTTTTTTATGTATAAATATCATGTGGTAAATTGTAAATGTTTGTAAGTTAAGCGAGAAATCCAATGGTTAAAATGGTAAATATATACAAAAATAAATATCAAAGTCTCTGGGCCCATGAAATTAAAATGTTTCTTGCCAAACAATGGTTTGGATTGGATAGCGAACATAACCCATCAAATTAAGTGGTTGATTGGGTTTGGGTGGGATGGGTTAGGAAACAAAAAATCCTATTTTTTCTATCCTTGCCGGTTATCCGAACGCACCCGATGAGTATCTCTTTGGATTCTCCTCTATTTTTTGTTGTTTTTTTAAGGGAAGTGAACATCTCTCACTTTTTCGGATGATTTCACGTGTCCAATAAGTGATTATTTTATTAAAAATTTAACGGTCCATTTTTGTACCCTAAAGTATATAATTTTAATGAATTTTTGAATTAGTTGTTAGTTACTTTATGAACAGTTGTGAAAGCAGAACCTACATTAAATAGTGAAAAGAAACAGAATATATTTTAATTCATTTATTTTAACAGCGCGCTAATTAAGTGCGTATTATAAAATAAATAATTTTTTTCTTGAATTAAAAAATTAAATTATCAAGCACTCTAATATGCTGTACTACAATCCCAAAGTACAACCTAAGCATCAATTGAGGAAGAAATTGTCATTTGCTATGTAACTCATAACACAACTCAACTCCGAATGTTTTTCTCTTCTCCTTCTTCAACCTCTTTTTATCTTTTCTGTCTCTCCCCCCTTCATTCTAGTAAGTAAGCAATAAAGATTGAAGAAAGTAGTAGAGATTAAAGAAAAGAAATTTCATTGAATGTGTGCGTGTGTCTGAGATTTGGAATGGATAGCATTTCAAAGGAAATTCGAAGACAATTTAAGGATATTTTAGTCTTTTTATAAAAACCATTAGATCTTTTTTGATTTGTACTTTAGTTGAGTGACGTGATGTACCATTGACCCTAAGTTCAAAGAAGCTCTGTATAATTTACCCCTTTTTTTTGACATAGTTTTTATGCCATCAAAATGAAATAACATTCACTTTAAACTTCAATCTTCTATTTTTATTTTTTATTTTTAATTTCATCAAACTTCAGAAGTTCAATATTGATCCTTGAAGTACTATTTTTAACTGGTTTAAGTGTGCTCCATAGTGAAAAACTCTTCTTTTTTTTTTTTTGGGGGGGGGGGGGGGGACAAGTTGGTTTTCAAATTACTAGTGGGCCATCTGGCCCCACTCACACATGGTTTTAACCATGCACTAGCATAGTAAGTATACCAACCACTGGCTGAAAAGTTTACAAGAGAAGCACTTTTCCATTTAATTGTATTATATGAATTTAATTTACAGGTTTAATCTATATCTCTGTTATATTGGTTGTGCATGTAATTCAATATTAGAACTTGTTGCTCAACAAAATAATGGTCCAAGAGGCGCCTCAAGAAGCTAAGGGTGACTAGTGTTCGAAAACGGAGAAAAATTGGTTAAGATGGCATAGGCAGAAGTCTTGGACACTTGGATAATGACAGACACGACTACTCTTGCATAGGGTACTTATACAAGTGCTAATTTTAATGACGCAGGAAGTGGTTGATGGACTTGGTATGGGAATTTAATGGATACAGTTGAGTTAGGTGTGGCATCAATTTCAATTACAATTGTTCACGACTTTGACCTTTATTGTTTACGATCGCCACCGAAACTTTCATAGGTCTTTTCAAGGTCTGTAGGTATGCTTCTTTCTTTTCATTGTTTATTTTCTTGTTTTCTTGTATTTTTTAAAATTCTAAGCATGTACATCAAATTTGTTTTTTTTTTATTTTTTACGAGTTAAACACTATTGGTAGTATAATTTTAGGCTATCGATTATTCCTAAAATTTCAAGTTTTCACTATTCACAAATTTAGGAAATTTATCATTTTATTTCTTCAATCATTCATTTTTATTAAAAATAATCCTTTTTTTTTGTGTTCTTCGGACCAGACCCATATTAAAGTAACTATTTTTTTTTATTTTTTTTATATGGATTTATAAAAAAATAATAATAATAAATGATTAAAACAATATGAGAATTCTAGAGTGGTTTTGTTTTGTTTTTTTCCGTTTCTTTTTATAGCCACGTGGTGTTGTATCCATATTAATTTTTTTTTGAATTATCTATTTGTGGATAGATAAGAAAGTTTCATTTATTTTATTAAATATCAGGATTAGAATGAGACTAAAAAATAAATTTTGGGACAATAAGAAATTTTTTTTAAAAGATTTGATTAAATATTTGACTTTATCTATTGGAATACTCTATACCAAATCAAGTTTTTTATTTAAATTTAGACTCAAATTTAAGTCATGATTGGAGATGCTCTTAAGAGTAAATATTAGGATTTTTTTAGAAGCTGGTACACTTTTTATAACTTATTTGAATTTAAATACAAACTTTAAAAATATTTGACAAAAAGTACACTTTGGAGCGGAAGGACCGAAGTAACTTTAACCATTATCACATCGCTATTGAAAAAACCAGATAAGGAAACTAATTAATTTAAAAACTAAAACTCTTAAATTTTAGAGTTTTTCTTATATTAGAACTCTTTATCTTTTTATCTCTTTATATCTCATATATATGTACTAGAAATAACTCATGCCTAAAGGCACTTTGTAACTTAAAAAATTCTTTAATTTAAAATAATTTTTCTTTCATTTGCTTTAATTAAAAAAAATCAAAATAAATATAACCTCTACTATTTTTTTCAACAAAGTTTTCTTTGAAATGAACTTAAGAAAATCTCAATCTGTCTACAATGACATCAATTGCATTATTGCCTAACACAAACTATTCAATCTCCCGACACAAATTATTGCATAACCAATCGCAGGAATAAATTATCCAACCTAACTCAAAGACAACATTAAATTTTATTCACTACATAATCCAAGCAAAAATAACATTTATATCTTAATTAGAAAAGTCATAGCCACAAGTAATAAAGTCCAACCAAAGAACTAAATCCACATAAATAAGAATCATTTGGTTTGAATATTCCATATTTTGAAACATCAGTCAATAATGAAATTGTAACCTTTACCAATAGAACTAAACCGAGTCAGTTCACCCATCTACCAAGAGAATTATTGAGTCTTTTTAGCCTTCCATGAGTCTGTCAAATCAAAAATACATAATACATGAAACAATGTTGTATATTTATAGGCATCAGATTTTTCAAACATAAACAATGCTTCTTTATGATGACTTTCACATAAATGTGACCGCTTCAATGTCAAAAATATTGGATAATATTTAAGAAACAGTTAAACTTTTTTTTTTTTGGTATATTGCACCTTCTATCAATGAAAACTTTACCTTTGGATCGATGATTTCCACATTACATGTTTTTTTACGGTTATGAAGCACTGCAAGTGATACAACTAAACAATAGTTAACTCCACTATTCATTCAAGCTCACATATTTAGCATTCAATTTTCTTAAAATCACATAGTCAATCTACTCCAATTTCTTAAATGTCCCTACACATGCATTTTGATTTAATCTAGGGAATTCAAATTTCAACATCATCAAACAACACTACATTCTGATTACCAAATGAAAAGTCAAATCAAACTATGGCCTTAAATCAAACAACATTCCAATGCATGAATTTAACAATGCAAATCCAAAAATCACAACCACCGTAACATTTCACCCATAATACACATACTCATAGGGAATTGCTAAGTAAGATTTGCTCAAAACGACATGAACTACGCAGTGCAATATATTTTCCATCAAACACAACATTTATTTGTCAATAAGATTTTTGATATCTAAGCAAGGGGGGAAATAAGAATTAAAATTCCCAAAAAGTTTCAGCCCAAATTCCATAGCTTCCATATCCAATTAAGGCCTAAAAAAATCTAAACATGATCAACAACTCTCTATAACACAGTCTCCCACCCACACAACTATTTTCCCACCCACATATGCACGTAAAGGCATTGAGTAACCACAACAATCAATAATTTGAAAAACGCATGGACATTAGCAAGAGCCCTTCTGTCATTCTCTATTCAATTTAGTCTAATATAAAACAATTATCATTACATAAAAAACAAGCAAAACTAAAAAATCAACAGTGTTAGTATCGTAAATGAGATATCTATATGCCTAAACATTAATCAATGAATATATAAATTGCATATTTTTCCTTGTTAACCAAAATTCACAACAGTCACATTACTAGAGCTATGATGGCAGTAAATACTCATACCGATACAACATTTTATTCATAATCCTATGTATACTTGAACTTGATATGCTTGCCAAAGAACTAAAAATATATAGTATCAATTCAGGAGCAACACTTATAAATGGAAGAGATTAAAAGGTTCAGGATATTACCTAGGGGGTTCCAACCTCCTGATAAGATGTGCATCTAAAATTTTCAAATAGTTGGCCAGTGAGTGGATTTCTTCGAAACAACGCAAGATTAATATCATAACAATTAGCTTTAGGAAGAAAATCAATGTCAACCCATTGATCAAACATTAATCCAAGCATCAAATTTTTAAGTGAACAAAAAGATTTATATTCAACTAAAACAATTCAAAATAGCAACATAAGCCAACAATGGAAAAAGATGGTGTGTAAATTGAGATGAAATTCATGAAATTGAAATTTTTGGAAAATAATAAGGGGAAATGTGTGTGTGCTTTGGTGTGTGCATGTGTTTGTGTGATGTGTGTCTGTGTGTGAGTGCGTGAGATAGAGAGGGGGAGAGAGTCGTGAAAGGTGATGTGTGTGTTTGTGTTCGATTGTATGTGTGTCATGAGACAAAGAAGATGATGTGTGAATGTGTGTGTGTGTGAGAGAGACTCTATGTGTGTGAGTCATGAGACAATGAACAAATGTATGTGTGTCTTGCACACATAATAGTCCAATGTGTATACATCTCAACACTTCATGAGCCTGATATGAATTGCACAATGATGAATCAACTATATCCAGGGCCTTGCTTTCGTTCCACATGTCCCAAACCTGATACAACATTAACCATCAATTTTAGGTAAATAATCAGATAGCAATGCTTTCTCTCTAAGAAAAGGAAGAAACCTCTCAAAAGATCCTTAATTCAACTCCAACATGTCCTTTTGTTTCACTTCAGTGTGACATATTATTTTCTTATTTCTTAAAACTGCACGTCATATAAGAGTCATGATTTTAACAATTAACGAAATAGAATTTTCTGTAACCATAGATACATTTGAGGTCTTGGCATCAAATGCAATTGTACACATGTATGTTCAATTAAATTAAAAGAGTTTCATTGCGGTAACTGTTGTTCTTCCGGCCACTGATTATCTCCAATAGCATAATCCCAAAGCTATAAACATCAGACTTAATAAAAAAATATCCTTTCATTGCATACTCTGGTGACATATAACCGCTGCAATCACCGAAAGTTGAGAAAATAGTTAAAACAAATTCTCTCTCTCACTCACTCACGCCGTTATACTTACTATGTTCCAACTACTCGAACCGTGTTAGCTTCGATTTGGTCCCCAGCAAAGATTTTGGCCATACCGAAGTCTGATTTTTTTGGATTCATGGTGGCATCCAACAGTAAATTGCTGGCTTTCAGATCCATGTGGATGATCCTTAGTCTTGAGTCTTGATGAAGACACATCATTCCTCTAACAATTCCCAAAATGATTTCAAAACGCTTTCCCCAATCTACCATTGACCCTCTTGCTTTATCTGGACCACAAGTTGAATTTTTCACCAAATCACGCATCAGTCACTATAAAAGAAAAAACATAGCCAAGTGGAAGTTTACAAATAGGGAACATACCGAAGATATAAGAATCCATGCCTTTATTTGGCAAGTATTCGTAGATTAACATCTTTTCGTCTTCTTGAATGCAACAGCCCAAAAGCCTTACAAGATTCTTGTGTTGTAGTCTGGCAATCAATTTCACTTCGTTCTTCAACTCTTCTATCCCTTGTCTTGAATTGTTTGATAGTCTTTTGACAGCTATTTCCTGTCCATTATATAGTCGACCCTAAAATCAAATCATTTATAGTTAAAAATGGATCAGACTAAGTAATTTGTTGTTCAAGTGCAACTGGGCTTACTCAAGCATGCCCTGAGAGTGGTATAGACAGGCATGCATTCACTACCTTATAAACCATACCAAATCCACCTTGTCCAAGTTTGTTAATGAGAGAGAAGTCTGTGGCAGCAACTATAGTGCTTAGATCAAAGAATTGTAGATCTGAGTTTGTCCCACTTTCGTTGATCTCGTTTCCCCTAGAAGGTACTTGATAGAATGGTGAACTAGTGCAACGAATTGGCAATTTGTTTCTCCCTGTCTTGCCTGTCATTAAACACGAAAAATCTTTAAGAAAGGCCAGTTGATCACCTACATGACAAAGTCTTGCTATAAGGATCAGATTTTGTTTCAAGTTAATAGTTTCACATTAGTAGCAAGGCATGAGACTGAAAGATAATGTACACGATACATGGGCTAATATTAACAACTAAGAAATAAAAACCAGCAGGAATGTCATGATGGTTGCCTAAACAATCTATCTTGCAAAGTGAATCTCAATCTTGTCTCGTGCTTAATGTTCCAACACTAATCATCAACTTGTGAGTCCTAGAGGCTTAATTTTTGTTTGGTGTTACTCAAACACAAACAATATTAATTCAGGATGGTTATTTATTTGCAGAATTGATCGACCTTGTACCTAGTACAACTTGATGAAACAGTGACAAATTTCAACTCCATTTCACAGAAGGTGTGCACTATTAAGCAATGGTAATGTGATAAGAATAATTTGTTTACCTTTCCTCCTCTTCATAGCCAACCAATACACCAAAGGCAATATGAAAAGCATTGCGGCGATGGATGCCACAATTGTCACCAACCTTTTGTGATCAAAGCTCTTCGACTTCTTTGAGTATTGAGCTGGAAAAAAGATCCCGATTGATCTAATAAGGTTCAACCACAACTTATCTTAATAGTTGATCAGGGTGCAAACTAGGCCAACTTTGGTGGTTAAAATTTATTTTTCTTGTATTGGTAATCTTTTTGAAAGTTTCCATGTGCATAGAGTTTGAGAATTTGCAAAGTGAAAGCTTTTTATTGAAGTGGCTCACGCACATAAATTAGAAAACTCCTCCATGACATGCTAATAGCCAGTTACTTCTGCTGTTCTAACAATAGCATAAATGTTGATATGATATTTCAACATAATGGTTTGAATGGTATAAAAGTCATGTTAGTAGTCAAAAAAATTCTCAATTCTTGCTATACCAAAATGAAAGAATTCATCAAGTCTGGGGAATCTAATAAGGCTCTATCATAAAGAATTCAGACTGCTAAAGCTCAAAGAAGTAACAGTTACCATTGGAAAATCAGCATGAAAATTGATGTCATACCTAACTCAGCTGCATCCACACGTATGTATAAATCCTGGCCCCCATGTAAAAATAGACTAGTGTCTATCAACTCCCCATCCCAAGTGATGCATCCCCTTCCTGTTCCATTAACATCAGCACTTGTATACCCTGTGCAAGAGCAATTCCTAAAGCATAACTCCTCACAAGCTTTCAATCCCATACTTTTGTCCACCCGTGCCATTCACTTGTCGGGAACCCTAGCATGTGTGACCTTCACAAATCCGTCCCCATTTTCACACACTTGTCCACCTCGCTTCCTTATGCATCCTTTAGACGCATCCCTCAAGTACCAGTCACGTGCGGACTCAGGCTCAAAACCCGGAAGGCAAGCACATTCAAACCCACTTGAACTATATGGATCAGTCACTGATTGCACCGCAATTACTATATTTGTCACACTTGTCTTCTGGTTCGAACCAGAATCCCACCCATCTATGGTCCCTCTCGTGCCACGTTAGCCTTTCAACCACCCCGGACTCATTGATCACCAAGCTTGAGAAAACCAAGGGGTCATGTAAACCATAGACCACAGAGACCTCATCTTGATTGTCAACATATTTAGCATTGAAGATGAAATTAGGTGTCATGTCTGGGACACCACTCCATTTAAGCCCAATCCATGGTCCAGTTTGCCATACATGAACCAAACCCTTGGACAAGAACAACTGTGGTGACCCATTGGGGTCCATTTTATATGAATACACCCCAGTTCGTGGATCCTCAAGCGACGGTTCAGACCGGTCCTGTTGTCCACCCCAAGTTTCTTGTAAGGAAGCATAGTGTTTGTAGGATAATCAAAGCTTTGCTATGCAACAGCCTTTGGCCGTTACCTTGAAGCAAAACCAGATTAACAGTATCCAAGAGCTGAGCTGAAGTGGCATTTCCATCGGTCATGGCTGAAACATTGGTCGACCAATCACCAGACTGGAATGTCTTTGTTTTGGTCGAGTAAAACCAAATTTCCAGTACTATCAAATGAAGAGAATACCAGTGAAATGAGTGACAGGATTGTCTCTGTTTGCTACCCAAACTATTGTTTGTTTTGAAACTTTGTTATACCAGACACCCACATATCGGTTGCTGGAATTGTCGAGGCTAAAGAACCAAAGCGCAAAGTATACTCCATTAGAGACTAGAATGTCACCATCTTTGAAAGGTCGGTTTGATTTAATGGTGTATATGGAAGCGCAAGATCTGGGATTCAGAAGAAATAAAACCAGAAAAGGCAAGACCTTCTCTACAAGATACATGGTCTGTTCGATGGTTTTCTTCCAAATGCCATTCCAATATAACCAACAGTAACGGAAGAGTGCCCTGAGAAGACCGGCATGGTGACAATCACATACAAAAAATCTTCCTGTGCTGTCAATTCATGCAGAATGCTACTTTTATATATATATAGTTTATTCTTCTCATTTTTCCACTGATTAAGGAAGTAAATAGATGAATTCAATTAATATAGACTTTGAGTCCAAATCATGCAAAAAGAAAACGAATAAATTTATGAATGTGAGTCAAAAAAAAAAAAAAATGTTTTCAGTTAGTTTCTTTCCATTTTACTTCATTAATCTTTTCTTCTCTCTCTTTACAATCTCATAGTCAAAAAAAAAAAAAATAGTGACTAACCTATATTGACGAAGAACGTATATTTTGAAACCAGCTGAATAATCGCCTAAAGGACGAAGAACGTATATTTTGAAACCAGCTGAATAATCGCCTAAAGGAATGGCAGCAGCCAAGGATTTCTCAACTCTATCAAATGCCTCCTTTGCTTTTTCTGACCAATTTCCATTGAAGCCAGTGGAGGGTTGCGTTGGGAGATCTCGGAGTTCTGGTCCATGTTGATTTTCCTCAACTAATCTTTCCGAGCAGCTGCTACAATTGTACTGCCAGCGAATCATCACCGATCAAAGATATGTCTAAAAAACTTGCCGCGTCTCTTGCGAACCAGAGAAAATCGATTCTAATCTCGTCTCTAGATCTCGGACCCGAACTTTAGCCTCGGACTCGACTCTCGACGCAGAACTAACTTCCGAACCTTGGACTCGAACCCTCAACCCAGACCCAACTTCAAATCCAAACCCAGACACCGATTCCTGGACTCAAACCTTGGACCTAGACAGGGCACAAACCCGGCTCCTGAACCTTGGACAAAGACCAAAGCCCGGCCCTAGACCTAGATCTGGATCTCGGGTGGAGGTGGACCGTGGGGTGGAGATGATGACGATGGTGACGACTGATAATAGTTCAAAATAAAAAAAATCTATATAATAAAGTAATTTATAATTTAAATCTCAAAATATAAACAAAATTACTTTTACTATTTGCAGTTGATATCGTTTTAAATTTTATTTTAAATTTAATCTAACAGCTAATATTAACACCCTAAATTAATAGAAAAAATAGGTCTCTAATGCTTCGTTTGGTAGGAAATATGGAAAGTAGGAGTGATACACTTTTTATTCTTCAAGAATAGAAAGTAGGAATGATACACTTTCTTTCCTTTGTGTTTGGTTAGATGGATAGAAAATAAAAATAATCAATTTTTTTTGTCTAATATTAAAAGTAACAATCAAGTCGTGTCGTGTCAGATTCGTATTGAATCATAAAATTATAAGCCTTATATATTACTTGTTCGCGTGTCAGGTCATTTTCGAGTTCGTGTCATAAAATTCGTGTCAAATTCAAGTCGTATCATCATGTTGAGTCAAAAAATTTCACCTCTAGTTAAGATGAAAAAAAAAATTAATTTTAATTTTTTATTTTAATTTTAATTTTTTTATTTTTTTATTTTTTAAAAATATATATATAAATACATATTTTATCATTATATTTTTTATATGAAATTAATGTATACATAATATATAAACAAATAAGATACATTTTGACACAAGTAATTAATTTTCTATCCACTTTCCTTCCGATTTTGGAGGGATTGATTTTTGTGAGTTGGAAGGAAAGTTAATCCATCCACTTTTTCATCCTTCCTATTTTCCTTTTCTTACAAAACATGATGTTTTATTTATCCTTCCAACTTTTCATCCTTCCAACTTTCCATCTTTTTATTTTTTTTATCATACTAAACAGAGCATAAGGGTGTATATTGGAGTGACTTTCTCAAAACACTTTTAGAAAAAAAATTTCATAAATACTTAAAAAAAAATTGTGTTTGAAATCGCTCTACCACTACCTCTAACCCCCCTACTTTCACCCCCACCACCACTACAACTGCCACCACCACCACCACCACCACCCCCCACCGCCGCCTCCACCACCACCACCGCCACCCCCCCGTCATTGTCACCACCATAACCATTACCATTTCCTATCACCACCACTGCCACCCACCACTTCTCACCTCCACTACAAATTGACACTTAAATTTTTTTTTTTTTTTTATGTTTGTGATTTGATTTTAAAAATAGATCACAAATATGTTTATTATTTATCATTTTTTATTACTCTGTGTCTTCGGACACAGACAATAACTAGTTATTAAATATTAAAGAATGACAATTTCTATAATGATGGTATTTGGCATTCTATTACCATTGAAATGAATTTTACTACTGCGTACCAAACATTTGAATAAATCTTACTACATACCAAACATTTAAATGAATGTTACTAAATAATAATCATTCCATTTTCATATTTCATTATCACCTTATAAAAGCGACATAAATTTAGTAGAGTTGCAATTGTATCATAATGATATCCACTAGGTGGGGCTTAGCTTGAGGTAAATGGAATTTAGGTGGGACCCACACGCGGCTCGAATTTAAAAAGAGTCATACTGCTTGAGCTAATGTTTTAATTTAATTTATTGGACTGATCAAATAATAGCAGATCACAACATTAACAAGAGACTCGCTTCCAATCAAAAAATTATAATGAATTAAGATAATAAACTCGATCAATAAATTAGATCTCAATAATATCGTTGATTTAAAATTTTTAATATAGAGATGGAAGGAAATATTCTATCTAAGGTAACTGTACAGGCCAAAGATTCAGAGAATTCACCATTGTCTAAGTCAGATTTGATATTAGAAAAAGAGGATCATGAACAAAACCTTATGAACACCAACTCACAATCACATTAAGAGTTGAAGTCGCGTACATTCACTACCTTTTACACTGTTTTAAATCCACCTTGTCCAAGTCTGTTAGCTAGAGAGAAGTTGTCAGTAGCAACATCTATACTGCATTGATCAAAGAACTACAAGTTTGAGTTTGTCCCACTTTCGTTGATCTCTTTTCCCCTAGAAGGTGCTTCATAGAATGGTGAACTAATGCAATGAATTAGCAAATTGGTTTCCATCAGAAATACATTGTCACTATCAGATTAGCAATATGGACTTCATTTCCTATCTAATATTGTATTAGACCATTCAACAAATAATCAATCAACAATAGATAGAGTAGCCTCTCAAATATATAAAATAAAAAAGGCAGGTTTATCGAACGTGTTGAACAATGAAGATGTAAAACTTACACTTATATACCATGTACTCCACACCCGTTTCCCTTAGCAACATAGGATTGGCTAATGACAAAATGGTGAATTTAGACTTGGACTTTTTTTATGGTTAAAACTAGATTTTTTAGTAGTTTTAGTTTTACATTTAGTTTTTTTTCTTTATTTAAAAAAAAAAATTTAGGACTTTTTAATTTTACGACTGAATTAATAGGCTCAATCTAAATTGGAATGAGGTACACTAAATTAGAGTTAATTGTAAAAAATACACAGAAAAAAATATAGAGTAAAAAAGTTCTTAATTTTGATACTAATTTGTTTCAAAGTACATTATTTAAAATTTTTAAATTTTTTTGTGTCATTTTTGTTCTCCCTCGATTCATGTGTATTTTTTTTGAAAAATGGTGCATTAAACATCTCCAAATTTTATGGGAAAACATTAATATTCCGTTTTTGTATGTCATCCCTTGATTCATGCGTTTTTTATAGAAGTGGTTTTGTTTTCAAATTATATTTAATGCACCTTTATTCATGAGTTTTTTTTTTTGTTTTGGAAAGTGGTGTTTTTTTTTCAAATTATATTAATATCGAATTCCATAACAGTGTAACAAAACATTTATACAAAATATTGTACTATTATATTTTATCAAACATATATTTTCATATAATTTCATTTAAAACAATTCATTTTCGTTTTGAATTTGTTACCACATGCACAAAACCATTGATCACTGATTTTGTTACAGTGTATTGTTACACTGTCTTTGTTACAGTATATTGTTATACTGCTTTTGTTGCGCTATTATAGAATTCGGATATTAACAAATGTTGAAATTCGAGCAAGTGATATGTTCTAAAATAAACGGAATATTAAAGTTTTCCTATAAAACTACTAGTAATAAATATTTAATTCATAAATATAATTTGGAAATAAAATCACTTTTTTTTAAAAAAACACGCATGAATCAAGGTGTATTAAAAATAAGAGATTTTGAATTAAATGACCCTAAATTTTAGCGTTTAAGATAAATGTCTTGTTATAATTTTTAGGAAAGAAAATTTTACAAAATGGACATTTACGTCTTTGTTTATCATCTGTGTACTTTTTTTCAAAATATTTTGTTTTGTATATTTTTTTAAAATTATGTCTAATTTGACGTACCGACTTCCAAAGGACCCTATTTTGTTTAGGCATGGATTTAAATATTTTGTTTGGACTATTACAGCACACCTATAAATTATGGGTCTTCCTTGAAGTGAGGCCTTAAATTTTTTTTTTTTATTGGACTTGTATTTTTATAAGACCTTTTCGTAGGACTTAAAATATTTATAGATTTAATTTTTTTTACATGTAGTATTTTTGATATTTAAAAATTTGGGGGCTTATTTAAGAATGGGGCTTAAAGCCCAAACTTTTTTATAATACTGTTGAGCCGCCCCTGCATACCAATGCTCTACGTGAAACACAAATACTTGATTCTGGAATAGATGGACTGGATAGAAACATGTTCTGGCATCAAATGCACTGAATTGTACCTTACAACACATCTTAGATCTAGAGACAAAAGTTCATTTAGACAACCTACCAGGGCCAAAGAGAAAATTCAATGCCAACCTACTAACACTGCCTATAATGAGTAAACAATATACAGTCTGCAATGGAGTGAGCCATCAACGAGCTTCAATCGTAGTTAGTGTGACATCATTTGCAGAATTAGCTCCCACACAAGCCGATGATGTGCCTGGACCATTATTTGCTCCTTTGAAAATAAATGCAGGTTGGTTTGGAGAAGAAGTGTGGTTTCATGAGAAATCATTAAAGCTACTTCTGACATAGTAGGCCGATTAGCAGCAAATTCTTGCACACACAGAAGCCCAATGTGAATACATCTCAAAACTTCATGAGCCTGATATGACTCCCCCAATGAAGAATCAACTACCTCTAGGGCCCTGTTTTCTTTCCAAAGTTCCCAAACCTGATACAATATCAAATATTATCTCACAGTAAATGATCAAATAGCAATACTTATCTCTAGAAAAAACAAGTAACCTTCATTAAGATTATCAATTCAATTCCAGCATGTCCTTCTATTTCATTTCAAGTTCAATCATCATGTCCATTTTCTTACTCATTGAAATTGCAAAGGTCATGTGACAATGATGATTTTCAATAGTTTAGAAAACATAATTCCCCAAAAGTAATTGTAAAGTTGAGATATTTGGTTGGAAGGCAATGTGTAAATGTACTCACGTGTCCAATTAAATTAAGAGTAATCTCCTGATAGTAACTGTTGTTCTTCCTGCCACTGATGATCTCCAATAGCATAACTCCAAAGCTATAAACATCGGATTTAATAGAAAATAGTCCTTCCATTGCATACTCTGGTGACATATAACCACTACAATCACAAAATGTCAAGTAAATTGTTAAAATTGAGTGTTATTCTGTCTTGGACCTCTCTTTCTCCTCTCTTGGAGTGATACTTACTATGTTCCAACTACTCTATTCGTATTTGCTTCGATTTGGTCCCCATCAAAAAATTTTGCCATACCGAAGTTTGATATTTTTGGATTCATGGTGGCATCTAGCAATACATTGCTGGTTTTTAAATCCCTATGGATGATCCTTAGTCTTGAGTCGTGGTGAAGATATATCATCCCTCTAGTAATTCCCAAAATGATTTCCAAGCGTTTTCTCCAATCTACCATTGAGCTTTTTTCTTTATCTGCACACAATTTTAAAGTTGCAATAATGCATATTGGGTGAGTTATACACTTGACATGCCAAAAATACTTTCTCTTAATAGATTTACTACCAAGTAACTTCTGAATAGAAAGGAAAAAGATGAACAAAAGTGGAGCTTTAAGAGCAGTGTACATACCGAAGATGAAAGAGTCCAAACCATTGTTTGGCAAATATTCATAGATTAATATCTTTTCTTCTTCTTGAATGCAGCAGCCCAAGAGCCTCACAAGATTCCTGTGTTGTAGTCTGGCAATCAGTGTTACCTCATTTTTCAACTCTTCTATCCCTTGCCTTGAACTCTTTGATAGTCTTTTAACTGCTATTTCCTGTCCATTATCTAGTTGGCCCTGAAATCAAGTCATTTTTTTTTGGTCTCGAAAATCAAATCATTTGCGGTTAAAAATAGATTGCCAAATTCAGGTGGTTTAAATGTTGTTCAAGTGAAATCCTGGCTTACTCAAGCCCACCCTGCACTGCCACTTATCATAGGGGAACAAAGAGAGGCATGATGTTTTTTTTGTTTGTGCCGAACGAAAAGATGTATGTATGCATATACACACCATTTCAAGAAAGTTATACAGTATTTGAGGGAGGCTACCTTGTAAACTGTGCCAAAACCACCTTCTCCAAGTCTGTTAGCAAGAGAAAAGTTGCTAGTGGCAGCAACTAGAGTGCTGAGATCAAAGAAATGCAAATCTGAATTTGTCCCACTTTCGGTCATCTCCTTTTCCCCATAAGTCCTTGCATAGAATGATGAAGCAGCGTGACTTGGTGATTTGTGTCTTCCTATCTTGCACAAATCTGCAAGAGAGACTGGTTTGCCACCCACATGGCATGCCTTGCTATGAGGATCACATTTTGTTTCTGAGTTCATAGTTTTACACAACTAAATGAGGCATGATACTCAGTTGAGCTCTGTGATGCAGGAGGTTAAAATTAACAACTAAGAAACACAAATCAGAAACAACATCCCAATGGCTTCTTAAACAATCTATCGTGCAATGTGTGTCTTAATGTTGTATCATGTTTGATGCTCCCATATTTATCACAGAACTCTGAATCCTAGAGACTCGGTTTCTGTTTTATTTTGCTCAACACAAGCAGAATTAATCCAAAATGGTTGCTAATTTGCTGCATTATCTACCCTGTGGAACTTCATCAACAAGTGAAAGATTTAAATTCATTTTAAGAAAAGACATGGACTAGTAAATCATGCTGATGTTGAAAAGAAGTCCAGAAAACAATAATTTTTATACCTTTCCTCTTCCAATACGCCAAGGACAGTATGAAGAGCATTGCAGTGATGGATAATACCACAGTTGTCACCAACGTTTTGCGATGAAAGTTCTTTGACTTTTTTGCATATTGAGCTGAAAAAAAATAGAGAAAAAAGATAACGTCCAATTGATTTGATAAAGCTCAAAACTATTTGTCTTCATAGTTTATCTTGGGGCAAACTAGCCCAACTTTGGTGCTTAATATTACTTGCTTTTGATTGGGTAATCTTTTGAAACTTTCAATGTCCATGTAATTTGAGAATAATTGAAGTAAAAGATATCCAGAGGGCTCACAAACATAAAAAAGAAAACTCCTCCATTACAAGGTACTAGGTGATGGTTAGGTCCAGACATAACATATTAACCGAGGAGAGAATTACAGTGGACAAAAGTAATCATTAGCAATCATAAAATTTCTGGAGCGCTCCTTTCAGTAAAAAATGTGTAAGACTCTTTCATAACTATTGGGCTTTCACAGTGAGGTCCAATCATTAAGAACTCAGGCAACTACAGCTCAAAAAAGAAAACAGATATCATCAGAAAATCAGCATAAAAACAGATGAAATACCTAGCTCAACTGCATCCACACGAATGTACAAATCCTGGCCACCATCTAGAAATTGCCTCGTATCTACCAAGTCCCCATGCCAGGTGATGCAACCAATTCCTTTTCCATTAACATCAGCACTTGTGTACGCTGAGCAAGAGCAGTTCCTCAAGCACAAGTCCTCGCATGTTTTCATCCCCATACTTTTGTCCACTAGTGCCGTTGAAGTGTCAGGGACCTTTACATTTGCAACCTTCACGAATCCCTCCCTATTTCCACACACATCTCCACCTCGTTTCCTCACACATCCTTTGGACCCATCTCTCAAGTCCCAATCACTTGCCGATTTGGGCTCAAAACCTGGAAGGCACTTGCACTCGAAGGAACTCGAATTATATAGGTCGCAATCACCGTACACACCACACTGCCTATAATTGTCGCACATGTCCATGGCTGAAGAACAAATTCTATGCCATCTATGGTTCTCTTCTAGCCACGCAAACCTTTCAACCAACCCAGACTCGTTGATCATCATCCTTGCGAAAATTGAGGTGTTGGTTATACCATTCAGCAGGTAGACCTCCTCATCACTGTCAACAAAACTAGAGTTCAAGATGTGCACATTGGTCATTCCTGGGACACCATTCCACCCATGCCCGATCCATGGTCCCGTTCGCCATACCCGAACTGAGCCCTTGTAGATGAACAACTGTGGTGACCCATTTAGTTCCAATTTCATGCAATACTCCCCAGTTCCTGGATCCTCGCGTGACTTCCAGGATGTCAAGAACCAGTTCAAACCTTTCCTGCGGTTGACCCCAATTTTCATGTAAGGCAGCAGAGTATTTGTAGGGTAATCAAAGCTTTGCCATGCAACAACCCTTTGGCTGGTACCTTGAAGCAAAACCAAGTTACCAGTATCCAAGAGCTGAGCTGAAGAGGTATTTATTTTTTTCATGGCTGAAACACTGGTTGACCAGACTGGAATGTCTCCTTTTTGGTCAACTAAAACTAAATTTCCAGTATTGTCAATAGCGAGAACTCCAGTAAAACTAATGATTGGATTGTCTCTATTTGCAACCCAAACTATTGTTTGTTCTAAAACTTTGTTATACCAGATACCCACATACCGGTTGCTTGAATTACCGGGACTAAAGAACCCAAGTGCGAAGGATCCTCTATTAGAGACTAGGATGTCACCATCTTTGATAGGTCGGTCTGGAGTAATGGCGTCAATGGAAGCACAACATCTGTGAAGAAGAAATAAAACCAGAAAAGTCAGGATCTTTTCTACACAATACATGGTCTATTGGATAGTTTTCTTTCCTAATACCCCTTTTTTTTTATCTGATTCCTAATAAGGTTCAAATTTAACTAACAGCGACTGAAGAACACCTTAAAGAGACCGGCATAGTGGTGAAGACGAAAAAATTCCTTTGAGTGGGGTATGGATATTATTTCTTCTTTTTTTTTTCCACTTTGGTTGATGATAAGAGATGAAAGAAATTATGATAGATTGTGACTTCAAATCATGCAAAGTCAAAGAAAATGAATACATGTTATGAATATAAGACAAAAACAAAAAAAAGAAAATATAAAACTCAGTCTCCAATAAGTAGCTTTCCATTCTACTTCATTTCTTTCTTCACCATCCCTCTTCTTGAGATCGCCGTTAGACAACGGACTTTTCATGAACAAACTTTAAGCCTTAAAATTTGTAAAACATCATTTCAGTTTGTACCTTCAGTTTAAAATTTAAAAATTCAGTACTGATCCGTTAACTACTATTTTTCATTAGTTTGAATAGGGTCAACAACGAAAAGTTCAGCCACACGACTCGAGCTTTGTACGCTCAATCAACCACTAAACCAGTACATGCGGGTTAAGCATGCCTTGTTTTGGGGAGTGGTGTAATCAGATGCCCTAAGCTGGTGATTTTGCTATTGAGTAATGCTATTATGGTGGTCAGGGTTCAAGGTAAAGGTGGGTTCGTTTACAATTCAACTAATTTCTAATTAGGGGATATTGTTACAATAAAAAAAATGTATAATAAGTAGCATAATTACTAAATCCATAGATCATAATACCTTGGCTTGTAATTTTTTCCAGCATAATTTAAAATTTGAAAAACATAAAGTAAATACAACATCAACAAAGTCTTGTCCAAATTGAGGAAAGACTCAATTATAAGGTTATCCTATTGTGATTTGTAAGTCATAGGTTTGAATCGTAAAAACAATCTCTTTGTGTATATCTAACTCTCCTTAGATCTACAATGACGAAAATTTGATGTACTAAGTACGCCCTTTTTCTTTTTGGAAAGTAGGACTCAGCAATTGCATCATTCAGACATGATTAATCCACAAGCATAAATCTAGCTCCAGAGGGGATTGAAATCCATAAAAAGAACACACCCCTTTGAAAATCACAACAAAAACAACCCTAAGATTGTGACTAACTCATGATTAGACTAATATCTCTTTTAAAATTATTCACATTACACTGTGCCTTCAAGCACGAGTACCTTTAGTATATTTACTAAAAAGAAGTGAGTTCCATATAAGACAACTAATAATAAACCCGTGTCTCTTGTGTCCGGAGACATTATATAATATCAATAGTTAAACATTAATTATATGATATTTATATTTTAAATAATATTTTTTTTACTATCATTTTTCTAATTATATAATTTAAAATTAAAGTGAACAGAGATAAAATAAGATAGATGTAAGATATAGAGATAGGTGTGAATCTATGAAGCACGGATACTTCGTTGAGGTTGACGTACTCGTATCCGATATTGTATCAGATACGATACTCGAGGATACGTATCAGAAACACCTTCTACGTATCTGATAATAATTAAATATTAGGATACTTCACGGATACTTTTGTGGACGAGCAACATATCTAATTTTTAAATTGAACTTTTAACATCTCTTTTCGAATTCTCATATCATACAATGTATTAATAAAAAATTCATATTACTTCAAAGACATATAAGTGTTTCTTAAGTATTATCTACAATTACATGTCAAAAAAGCATAAAATAAAATTATTACATTATTATCTTAGCAAAAATTATTTCTAAGTACTAGGTAAATATTAGTTTTGATTCATTTAATTAGTCTCTTAACTTTGTGAATATACTACAACAATAAGATATATATTTTCTTGAAACTAAAAAAAATTATTAATTTTCCTTATTGTATATTAAAGAACTACTAATATATATAAGTATTAAGCTGGTTGAAAATAATAAAAAATATTAAATATATTTTATTATAGTCGTATCTTGGCCGCATCCGTATTTTATTTTTTAGACTTTGCCGTATCGCCGTATCCGTATCGTATCGTACTCATATCTCGTATCTGTATCCGTGCTTCATATGTGTGAATTAACAGGGTATTTGGATTTGAGAGTGTATTGGTTAAGTCAAGCAAAGAATATGATATTTTCAAACCGAAAAATAAATTTTAGGATGAATTTTGTACAATTTGATCAAAATAAATAAAAATTGAATTAAATTTAAACGTTATTATATTTTTATAAGTTGAGAATTTAATTTTTTAACTGTAATATTAGATAAATTTATCCAAACTTGAGCTGGTTTTCTTAGGCAACCTCAGGAATACATGTTTCTTGAGGGTGCCGCCACCAAAAACGGGTCAATTAAGCCCAGTTGTTCAATATAAACAGAAAACCAACTTCCTAAATATTATAAAATCCTTTAGCCATCGTCCGGTGACAAATTTGATAAGAAATCAATATGAAATGGAATAAGTCGATTTCGATTTAGTGATTTCAAATGATAAATAGAGATAAACCCATTAAACATATAAAATAAATGCATCTAAACACGATTTACCCGATGCTACACGAACCCATTTATAAATAAAAATTGACAGATTCATACAATGAACACCACACACCCTTTAACATATTATTATTTATCTTGATAATTCCTTAGGTCAAATAATGAGAGATTTTTTTTTTATGAATACTTTAATTCGGGTATAAATGACATGTCTTTAACCTGGCTGAGGAGGAAATTAGTTAAGCTGCGCTTAAATCAGCCCGTTTAACAAAAAATAATAATAATAAGAATAATACTACAAAACTCAAATGAAACTCAAAAAATTACAATTCAAATGTATATTATCCGTTGGATGAGTGATCCCATTAATTTTTTTAGTGGACCCACTCACTCCACACTTATTCAATAGATGATATGCATTAACTCTTAGATTTTATTTGGGTTATGTAAGATTTTTCAAAAAAAAAAAATACTAATATTTAGGTAGACTAGTAGTATTGAAGTTTGGTGAAGGTTTCTGACAATTTAACAAAGTCATCAATCCTGATAAAAAAAAAAAAACCAAAGTCATCACCACCGACGGCGTCGTCTTAGAGTCATTCACACACTTGTCTCAGGTCTACCGTCCACCCGAAGCTTTAGGCAACTTTCCATGAAACCAACAAAGACGAAAAGCAATGACAAATGATGGTTTTCGGCTAATGATGAATGGTGAAAAAGGAGTGATTACATGTCAGAGCCTCAAGAGGAACTCTCTTCTTGGTTTGCAGAATCTTCGAGACGAGGAGTTGGAGAGCCCGGTAAGAGAAGGAGACTTGATAGAGATAGGGCTCGCAGTGAATTTGAATTCCGTATTTTAATGTTTAGGTTGAGTCTTGAGTTGATGGATATTGGAGTTCAGAAAATGTTTGATGAAGCTCTTGTACATGATTTTAAGCAACAGTGATTGCTTCAATAGTATGCTACCTAGCTATTGTTAATTAATAAAAAGATAATGGAATAACGAAGCCAATTTCTTTGTAGATGTTTTTTTTTTCGGTTCTTGTTGACTTGTTTATGGATCGGGTAATATTGTGTTTTGTGTTTTTTGATCTTGTTGGCTTGTTAATGGATCGGATAATGTCATGTTTTAAATTCTGAAACTGTTGTCGGGTTGAAATATAAATCTCATAATACAATTTATGTCGGGTTTGATTAATTTTCTTAAGAATTATGTAATTTTATGTACATGACATCTAAATTTCTCTTTCTCTTTTTGATGTGACATCTATAGAATGAGATACCAAGTATTGGCTTTAATTCATTCTCAATACTCTATCAGTTTCATCTATGAATACAAGTAGTCATAGAAGATGTATGTAACCTATTTTTACTAACAAAATCGGTATACAGTTGCTGGTGTGTTTTGGAGTTAACTTATATATCTGGTTTGTAGGTGATTATAAATATCTGATGTTTATTCTCACAGAAATAGATTCAAAGTGACCTAACATAAGAAAGGTTCGTCGATAAAAAAAAAAAAATCCAAAGCTGGTAGTTGCACATGAGGGGTCTGCTAAAAATCGGCTATTGATACGATGAGTTTGAGCTCGAGTTTAAACTTAAGTACGCTGATGGATCTAACTAATGAATCGAATTTATCAAATTTGTGGGTATTTTTATCATTATTGGGGGTGTTGTTATCACAATTGTTGTAACTACTTTTATCACTTTTTTTTGGTACCACAACAGTGATAAAAATAATCACAACAATGATAAAAAAAAAACACCTACAAATATGATAAATATCAGTATGATACCTTTTTTTTTCCATACTATAGGCAACTCCTTGATTCATTAGTTGATTACCCTATTAACATCGACAATGACTATAGTATCCATAGAACGACTCAAACCTTAATGACAATCAAAATAAAGCATCCACAACATGTTTTGTTTTTATCTTTTTTTATTTTGGTGAAAGAAAAATTGCTTCAACTCTATATTTTTAATTCCTAATTATTATATAAACTTCTTCATGCATATTAAAAAAACCAAAATTGGAATTTCTTATATTTACATATTATATTACTTGGACTTTCCTATACAAATTAATCAGTGTAAGAATGCAAAAACGTGATACATAAAAAAAGTCATACTCGTTATAATCCAATCACAATGAATTGATGGATTTGAGTACTATTTTACTATTTCGGATTTGAATAATATTTTACCATTCCTTACGAACCTCTTTGATGATCACAAACACCTTTGAACGTGAAACACTTCGACTCAAAATAAGTTTGGCTACACGAGCCAAACCCGAATTTCTCCCGTTCTAGTCTCACACAAGTCATGATATATAGAGAAAGAATAGAGAGCATCCATCGTAGTAATTTTTTGTATTTCATGCATTGGTAGAGTCCCACTATATATAGAGAGATATATAACATGTGGGGATAAAGTGGAGATATTTTAGGAACTAAGATAAGGTGGAGAGATTTTAGGATCTAAACCCATCTTTTTCTAAACTTGACCAAGTTTAAGTTAATATAAACACTAAGGTAATGTGTTTATAAAAGGAAAATTTGAAAGTCGATTCCCCTATATGGACTTATTTGAAGATAAGTCCATCAAGAAAACTTATTTGGTTTTAAGTCTATTTTTTGTCAATTTTACTATTGTAATTCTTCCTTGTAGGAATGTTATAAACGACGTTTATAGACACAATAACCAGCCATATACATCTCCTTCATAATCGCCTTCAAATCCGGCTATAATCTTCCAAGCCACAATATTTCCTTATCCAAAAAACAAGAAACCGACATTTACCAAAAACCGTTCATATTCAAATTTCACACTTATTACATTCCATAAAATACAATTTCAATTTACTTTGGACTTCATCGACAAAATATTAATATTTAAAAAATAATAATAGTAACATACTTAACAAAGACAGTAACATGATCACTAAAGAAATTGTAACATGCTCACAAAAAAATAGTAATATGGTAAAAAAGTAATAACAATTATGGATTTAATTCTGTCAAAGTGGGCATTAACCTTATAACAAATATTCAAGATAACTCATACATTAGTGCTAAGTTAAAGAGTTATATATTTCGAGTTTGTTGATTTTTTTTGTTGCACAAGACAATCGAGTACTCGAGTAATTCAATTGTCGATTGTGTGTTACTACTTGTTATTTTATAAAATTTTAATTTATGGATCGTATTTTCACTAAAATCATTTGAAAATTGGTATTATTGTAAAAAAAATTATAGTCTTGTATTTTGTAAAATTAGATGTGTTACTGAACACAAAGATTTAATATTACTATGAATATTAAAGTGTATGTTACATAATATACGTCTCAAAATTTACAATTGCGTGTTAAAATTCACTATAGTAACATTAGTGTCAATATAATAACATGATTGTACTAGTAACAAGACCCTAATTGTAACTTCAATCATATAATAACATAAATGTTACTATATATTAACATTTGTGTTACTAAACTCTGTTGCGTTGTTCAGTCTCCCTATATTATGCATTACTATTGTTAAGGAATTTTTGTGATCTAATTTTGACTTAATAGACCAACAATTTATTCGTACATTAAATTTCTCATATATAACTATCAGAATATATAACTTCCATATAAAACTTTCGTTAATTAATTATCATAATATTTAATAAACGGTTTCCATGTATAACTGAATCAAGAGTTTCCATATATACTTCAATGATCTAACATATGTGACTTTTCATAACTTGACAAAATTAACACCGTTAAGGGTAATTTTGATATTTAAAAAATAAGTGAACTTAAGTACCTACATAGAGTTTAAACATGAATTTATCCCCAAATAATTTTTTTTCTAGGACTCAAGTCATTATAAGTCCATCTAGGGGGACTCACCCTCAATTTTCACTTGATAAAATTGAAAGTTGAATATCGAATGTTGAATTTTAAGTGATGAATGCTGAATTTTTTAATTTGCAAACTGTTTGGTATTAACTGAAATTTAAGCATTGAATTTAATTAAACTGTTTAACAAATATAAATAGTTAAAGTTTAAAAATTATTATTATTCTAATTTTGTCATTCTCTTTAACCATTTCTTCGCAACTGCCTTATTCTTATCACCACCATCACAAATGTTGGTGGTAGTGGTGGCAGCAACAATGGTGGTGGTAGTGGTGGCAGTAACAGTGCTAGTGGTGGCGGAAACACAATGGTGGTGGTGGTGGTGATGATGACACAATAGTAATGGTGGCGACAACGGTGATGGCAGTGGTGGCTGCAACATTATAGTGGTGGTGGCAGTGACACAATGGTAGTGGTTATGGTGGTGGCAATGGCAGTGACAATGGTAATGGTGGTGGTGGTGGTAGTGACGACAGTGGTGGTGGTGGTATCGTTGGCACAATGGTAGTTGCGGTGGTGGCGATGACAGTGGTAGTGGGTGGTGGTGGCGACGACAGTGGTGGTAGTGGTAGCGGTGGCACAATAGTGGTGGTGTCGATGACATAATGGTAGTGGTGATGGCCGCGACACAATGGTGGTAACGGTGATGGTAGTGATGGTGGTGGCGACAATGATGGTGATAGTGATGGTGGTGGTGACAGTGGCACAATGGTACTGGTGGCGACAGCGGTGGTGACAGTGATGGTGATGGTGACGATGACGGTGATGGTGATGGTGATGGTGGCACAATGATGGTAATGGTAGTGGTGGTGGTGGTACAATGATGGTGGTGGTGATAGTGTTGGTGGTGGTGAGAGTATACTTGTCTATTATGAGAAATTGATAAAATCCTTACTAACTAATATTTTTCAGCATTAAGTGATAAGTAGGTAGCTTGTTATTTAAAACATTAGTCTATTTTTAAGAAGTACTTAAAATATTAAGTAGTATGAATTTTACGATGTCAAACGGATTTAATTTATTAAGTACTTAAAATATCAAGTTTTAAGCATTAAGTAGTGTTATCAAATAGTCCCTAACTCATCCATATTTATTCAAATTGTGCCCGCCCATAGATGTCGGTCCGACTCCATATCCAAATGCTAACAATTGGATTAGATTAGTTTCTACGCGTGGTACTTACTAATAAAAGATTAAAAAGTTAATTATTATCAAAGATAAAAATTAATCACTCCATCTTACTCTAGATCCTTTTATTTTAGCCTTTTATAATTATATAAAAAAATCTACTCAAGCCAAATACGAAAATCTCAAAGCACCTATGTTTATGGGAGAATTTTAGGATATGAACAAAAATGTTTGTATTGTACCGTCATGTGCAAGTTTTAGAATTTTTTTGTACAACTTTTTAGAGCTCATTTATAATTTTGTGAGATTTTGTGATAAATCAAAAAATTGTTAAGATTGATCCCAAGTACTCTAAAAATTATAACTTAACTCTTAAAAAATTATAATTGGAATCTCAACATAAGTCAAAAATTATAATTTTAGAATCAATCTTAAAGTTTTTATTTTAAAAAAATTAAAAGTATATATTCTTAATCTATAGAATTTATAAATTTTGATACCATACCTCTTTCGGGATTGTAATCGTGTTTGTTCATGAGAGAGAAAAATTAATCTCAAGGGATAGATCAAGTGGTAAAAAGAATGAACTATAAATTACTACAAGAATAAGTGTTTTTTGTGACAAATTTTTTATAACGGCTGTGTTTGCTGTCACAAAAAATGTGTATGAGATAATTTTTTGTGGTGGCTTTGTTTGTCGTCACAAAAAACGTGTTTTATTAATATTTGTAGTAGCTATTTTTCTTGCAGTAAATAATGTCATAAACTCAAAAGAAATTTTTGTGTTTGAGACAACTGTTTTTCCTGCCACAAATAATACTTCATAAATTCAAAAAAAAAATTTATATTTATGGCAGTTATTTTTCCCGTCGTATATAATATTTCATAAAACATTAAAACGTTATTTTAGATTAAAAAACAGTTTAGAGTTTAAAGAAGAAAAACTCTAAAAAAAATTGTATTGAGCATAACTATTTTTCATTTTATGAGTAATATTTTATAAAATTACGTAATTTTACATCCAAAGACAATTTCTAGTTCAAAGAAAAAAAAATTAAATTCTATAAAGTCAATTTTTTATATCAAAACTAGGGGTGCCAAAATATGACACAACTTATTAACACGACATAAAATTAAAGAGTTTGAGTCTTCTTTATACCACCTGTTTAGTAAACGAGTGAACCCAACTCGATACGATTATAAACGAATCAAGTATTGATGAAACCAATTAGAAGAAATATATACGATATGACTCGTTTATATATCATTTACATAATTAGACAAATCATTCAAAGAAATATTGTGTGACCCTTTATTGATGTATATTCTAACTTCTTTCAGTTCTTTATTATATATATGTATATAAATATCATTTCAGTATAGTAACAATAGTTTTATGTTTTTTTTTTTCCAAATGTCACTGAGAGAGTAGATGACTCGAGAAGGATGCTCAACTTTTTGCATTAATTTCTTGTACTCATGGATCGTTATGTTTTGTAAAAGTGTATATTTTATATTTTGTTTAACTCGTGAGATATTTTTTTATAAATGAAAATATTTTTATGTTTTTGAAAATGTTGGTCATATTTACTTTTGTTTTTATCTATACATTGATTTTGGTAGTTGTACGGATGCCAATAGGTCTTTAGTTCAATGATACTTTTTACTTTGTAAAAATTTTGTCTTCTTAAGGTCAAGGGTTCAACCCCCCTTTCCCCCTTCCCCTTTCCCATTCCCCTCCCAAAAAAAAATAAAAAATTGTACGGATGTGCACTTTTAATTCATGTGATGGAAGTGTATATAACATTGGTTGTTATCATAAATATATTTCATTTAATGAAGAAAAAATTTTATACTTTTTGCGACAGTATATTAACCGTTACAACAAAATCTTATATTTTTTACGACAGTTAAATGTGGTATTTGAGATAGCACTTTTGCCGCAGTGATAAAAATAAAAGTGCCGAATTTTTTGTGACAACTTATTTATGACAGGGTCTTATTGCTGAAAATACTATTTGAGACACATAATTTAATTAACAGTGACACGTGTGAACAAAGGTATGGTACTAAAAGCATGCCAGAAAATGAGCTTGAGGAACTACCCTTGTACAAGGTACACAAGTGTGCTAATGTTAATGCTGGAGAAAGTGGTTGCATGCTTGACTTGTTATGGGGATTTGATAGAGACAAGGCAATTTAATGGATACATTTGAATTAGGTATGAAAACAATTTTCCTGTTGATTTTTTCAATGATGGTTGTTTTCAACATTAAGTTTTGGTGGTTGGAATTCTTAATCAATGGTCCTAACTTTTAATTGCCCCAAAACTTGTCAAATGGTTTTACACATTTTGTATAGCAAGAATGACATTAGGTTATGTGGTGGAGAATTTGAAGTTGAATGGGGTAGCAAGTGGTTATAGAGGAGTTTTCTTGTTTATGTGTGTGACCACTTTACATATCTTTCAATTCATCAATGCTTATATTTCATGGAAGTGGAAATTTTCAAATTAGTTGCCAACACAAGAAGAGTAAATGCACAAAAGGTGAGTTAGTTTTTTAATTTCGAGACCTACGAGGGGATCCAAAGGCTAGATAGTTCAACCATGTGCATCAATTAGGGCCATCAGTCACGTATTTGGTCCAACAAGGTCCACAATCCAATTCATAGGCCTGTCAATTTGTTTCAAAAAAAAGAAAAGAACCAAAAAAACTGATTTGGATTAGTTTAAAAAGGTCCACCTGACCTTAACAAGCATATTAAACAACACAGACCTCCATGTCTAAAATGTTTAGTCTACTAACTCCAAAAATATGTAGTCTACATGGGAATGAGCCTTTAAGGAGCTTCAACCATAGTTGGAGTGACATCATTTACAGAAACAGCTCCCACCCGAGCTAATGACACATGAAAGTTATTTTTGACGTGGTAAGCCGATCAACAACAAACACTTGCACGCATAGTAGCCCAAAGTGTATACATCTCAACACTTTATGAGCCTGATATGACTCACACAATGATGAATCAACTACGTCCAAGGCCATACTGTCTTTCCATAGGCTCTAAACTTGATACAACATCAAATATCATTTGTAGGTAAATAATCACATAGAAATGCCTCTTGCTTTTTTTGTCTTTTTGTTTCACTTCAACTCCGATTATCTTAATTTTCTTTATTTCTTAAAATTGCACGTCATGTGAAGGTCATGGTTTTCAACAATTTACAGAATAAAATTTTCTGTAATTAACGGTGAAGTAAAAGTATTGGCTTTGATGCATTTGTTTACATGTAAGTACATGTTCAATTAAATTAAGAAATTTTTTTGGGAGTAACCGTTGTTCTTCTTGCCACAGATGATCTTTAATAGCATAAACCCAAAGCTTAAAACATTAGACTTAATATGTTGACTATGGCGGAGACCGTGTTTTGAGGTTTTGTGATGGAAAATGGCCATTAGAGTGTTGAACTAATGATCGTTTTGGGCGTTTTTGGCATGGTGTAGGTGGTGGAGGAAGTTGTGATGGGATTGGATGGTCCCACTTGACAAAGTATGCCCCAATTTATCTCTTCCCTCCACCTTCCATGTTATGCTTTAACAAGTGATACACAGACTATAGTATGACAAAATTGGCGATAGTGGTCCCGTAATGGTGAAATGGTTATGAGGTGGTATTAAAAGATATGTTGCTGAGTGAGAGTGTTGGTGATGGTGGCGAGTGAGAGTTTTGCTGATGGTGATGAGTTGGTGCCGAGTGGTAATGGTGTGTGGATGTAGTAGTGGTGAAGATGGGATGGTGGTGGCAGTGTTGAGATGATAATGGGGAATGATGGTGTCAGCAATGGTTGAGGTTGTTGTGGTGGTTGGCTTGTGGTGGTGGTCGTGGAGTGTTGCAGGTGATGGTTTGTGGTGGCTGTGGAGGGGTGGTGATCGTGATAGCGAAATTTTTCCCTCGTTTGTTTTTTATGTTGTTTCTGCTTTAACTTAATGTGATAAAAGAGAAACTATATTGTGTGCTCATCAGACACCACTTATAAAATAGAGTAATATTATTGGAATATAATTTACTGACATAATTTGCTAATCTAATTCATTGTAACCTTTAGATTGACTATATGCCACATCAAACATTGAAAATTGATGTTAATCCAATGATTTCTATGAAATCACATCATTATATCAACAAATTAAGTCAAATTTTTAGGACCAAATAGTATTATTTTATAAAATATTATACATTTTCAATTAAGCTCCATCACTTTTGAAGTTATCAGACTTTTTTTTTTAATAAAAAAAATCAAGGACTAATCTCACTCATAGTTAGAGTGACATCAATTATAGAAACAACTCCCACCCGAGCTGATGACACACCTGGGCCATCATTTTCTCTTTTGAAGATAAATGCGAGCTGGTTTGGAGAAGGAAGTCTAGTGTCATTACAATGCATGAAAGCCACTTCTGACATAGTAGGCCAACCGACAACAAATTTTTACACACATAATAGTCTAATGTGTATACATCTCAACACTTCATGAGCTTGATATGACTTGCACAATGATGAATCAACTATATTCAAGGCCTTGATTTCGTTCCACAAGTCCCAAACCTGATACAACATTGACCATCAGGTTGGGTATATAATCAGATAGCAATGCTTTCCCTCTAAGAAAAGCAAGAAACCTCACAAAAGATCCTTAATTCAACTCCAACATGTCCTTTTGTTTCACTTCAGTGAGACTTATTATTTTCTTATTTCTTATAACTGCACGTCATATAATAGTCATGATTTTAACAATTAACGAAATAGAATTTTCTGTAACCACAGATTCATTTTGAGGTCTTGGATTCAAATGCAATTGTACACATGTACTTACATGTTCAATTAAATTAAGAGAGTTTTCATGGTGGTAACTGTTGTTCTTCTTACCACTGATTATCTCCAATAACATAACCCCAAAGCTATAAACATCAGACTTAATAGAAAATAGTCATTTCATTGCATACTCTTGCGACATATAACCGCTGCAATCACAAAAAGTTGAGAATATTGTTAAAACATATTTCTCTCTCTCTCTCTCTCTCTCTCACCGTTACACTTACTATGTTCCAACTAATCGATCCGTGTTAGCTTCGATTTGGTCCCCATCAAAGATTTTGGCCACACCGAAGTCTGGTATTTTTGGATTCATGTTGGCATGTAACAGTACATTGCTGGCTTTCAGATCCCTATGGATGATCCTTAGTCTTGAGTCCTAATGAAGATACATCATTCCTCTAATAATTCCCAAAATGATTTCAAAGCGCTTTCCCCAATCTACCATTGACCCTCTTATATAGACCACAAGTTGAATTCACCAAATCATGCATCAGTCATTATTAAAAAATAAAAAACAAACATAGCCAAGTGGAAGTTTACAAATAGGGAACATACCGAAGATATAAGAATCCAAGCCTTTATTTGGCAAGTATTCGTAGGTTAACATCTTTTCGTCTTCTTGAATGCAACCGCCCAAAACCTTACATGATTCCTGTGTTGTAGTATGGCAATCAGTTTCACTTCGTTCATCAACTTTTCTATCCCTTGTCTTGAATTCGTTGATAGTCTTTTGATAGCTATTTCTTGTCCATTATATAGTCGACCCTGAAATCAAATCATTTATAGTTAAAAATAGATCAGACTATGTAATTTGTTGTTCAAGTGCAACTGGGCTTACTCAAGCACGCCCTGAGAGTGGTATAGAGAGGCATGCATTCACTACCTTATAAACCATACCAAATCCACCTTGTCCAAGTCTGTGAACGAGAGAGAAGTTGTCTGTGGCACCAACTATAGTGCTTCGATCAAAGAATTGCAGGTCTGAGTTTGTCCCACTTTCGTTGATCTCGTTTCCCCTAGAAGGTCCTTGATAGAATGGTGAACTAATGCAACGAATTGGCAATTTGTTTCTCCCTCTCTTGCCTGTCATTAAACACGAAAATCTTCAAGAAAGGCTAGTTGATCACCTACATGAAAAAGTCTTGCTATAAGGATCAGATTTTGTTTCAAGTTAATAGTTTCACATTAGTAACATGGCATGAGACTGAAATATAACTTACGCGATGCATGGGCTAATATTAACAACTAAGAAATAAAAAACATCATGAATGTCATGATGGTTGCCTAAACAATCTATCTTGCAATGTGAATCTTAATCTTGTCTCGTGCTTAATGTTCCAACACTAATCATCAAATTGTGAGTCCTAGAGGCTCAATTTTTGTTTCGTGTTACTCAAACACAAACAATATTAATTCAGGATGGTTACTTATTTGCAGAATTGATCTACCTTGTACCTAGTAGAACTTGATGAACCAGTGACAAATTTCAACTCCATTGCACAGAAGATGTGCACTATTAAACAATGGTGATGTGATAAGAATAATTTGTTTACCTTTCCTCTTCTTCATAGCCAACCAATACACCAAAGGCAATATGAAAAGCATTGGGGCGATGGATGCCACAATTGTCACCAACCTTTTGCGATCAAAGCTCTTCGACTTCTTTGAGTATTGAGCTGAAAAAAAGATCCCGATTGATCTGATAAGGTTCGACCACAACTTATCCTAATAGTTGATCAGGGTGCAAACTAGGCCAACTTTGGTGGTTAAAATTTATTTTTCTTGTATTGGTAATCTTTTTGAAACTTTCCATGTGCATAGAGTTTGAGAATTGACAAAGTGAAAGATTTTTTTTTGACGTGGCTCACGCATATAAATAAGAAAACTCCTCCATGACATGCTAATAGTCAGTTACTTCTGCTGTTCTAACAATAGCATAAATGATGATATGATATTTCAACGTAATTGTTTGAATGGTATAAAAGTCATGTTAGTAGTCAAAAAAATTCTCAATTCTTGCAATACCAAAGTGAAAGAATTCATTAAGTCTGGGGAATCTAATAAGGCTCTATCAAAAAGAATTCAGACTGCTAAAGCACAAAGAAGTAACAGTAACCATTGGAAAATTAGCATGAAAATTGATGTCATACTTAACTCAGCTGCATCCACGCGTATGTATAAATCCTGGCCCCCATGTAAAAATAGTCTAGTGTCTATCAACTCCCCATACCAAGTGATGCATTCCCTTCCTGTACCATTAACATCAGCATTTGTGTACCCTGTGCAAGAGCAGTTCCTCAAGCATAACTCCTCACAAGCTTTCAATCCCATACTTTTGTCCACACGTGCCATTGACGTGTCAGGGACTCTAGCATGTGTGACCTTCACAAATCCTTCCCCATTTCCACACACTTGTCCACCTCGCTTCCTTATGCATCATTTAGACCCATCCCTCAAGTACCAGTCACGTGTGGACTCAGGCTCAAAACCTGGAAGGCCAGCACATTCAAACCCACTTGAACTATATGGATCACAGTCACTGTTTGCACCGCAATTACTATATTTGTCACACTTGTCCTCTGGTGCGAATCAGAATCCCACCCATCTATGGTCCCTCTCGTGCCACGTTAGCTTTTCAACCACCCCCGACTCACTGATCACCAACCTTGAGAAAACCAAGGGGTCATGTAAACCATAGACCTCATCTTGATTGTCAACATAGCTAGCATTGAAGATGAAATTAGGTTTCATGTCTGGGACACCACTCCATTTAAGCCCAATCCATGGTCCAGTTCGCCATACATGAACCGAACCCTTGGAGAAGAACAACTGTGGTGACCCATTGGGGTCCATTTTATATGAATACACCCCGGTTCCTGGATCCTCAAGTGACTTCCAGGATGTCAAGAAACGGTCTGAACCGGTCCTGTGGTCCACCCCAAGTTTCATGTAAGGAAGCATAGTCTTTGTAGTATAATCAAAGTTTTGCCATGCAACAGCCCTTTGGCTGTTACCTTGAATCAAAACCAGGTTACCAGTATCCAAGAGCTGAGCTGAAGTGGCATTTCCATCGGTTATGGCTGAAACATTGGTCGACCAGACTGGAATGTCTCTGTTTTGGTCGAGTAAAACCAGATTTCTAGTACTGTTAGTGAAGAGAACACCAGTGACTGGATTGTCTCTGTTTGCTATCCAAACTATTGTTTGTTGTGAAACTTTGGTATAACTGGATTGTCTCTGTTTGCTACCCAAACTATTGTATGTTTTGAAACTTTGTTATACCAGACACCCACATATCGGTTGCTAGAATTGCCGAGGCTAAAGAACCCAAGCGCAAAGTATCCTCCATTAGAGACTAGAATGTCACCATCTTTGAAAGGTCGGTTTGGTTTAATGGTGTCTATGGAAGCGCAAGATCTGGGATTCAGAAGAAATAAAACCAGAAAAAGCAAGACCTTCTCCTCAAGATAAATGGCCTGTTCGATGGTTTTCTTCCAAATGCCACTCCAATATAACCAACAGAAACGGAAGAGAGCCCTGAGAAGACCGGCACAGTGACAATCACATACAAAAAATCTTCCTGTACTGTCAATTCATGCAGAATGCTACTTATATATATATATTTTCTTCTTCTTATTTTTCCACTGGTTAAGGAGGTAAATAGATGAATTCAATTAGTATAGATTTTGACTCCAAATCATGCAAAAAGAAAACGAATAAACTTATGAATGTGGGTGGGAAAAAAAAAATAGTGACTAACCTGTGATACAAAGAACGTATATTTTGAAACCAGCTGAATAATCGCCCAAAGGAATGGCAGTAGCCAAGGATTTCCCTTGAAGCCAGTGGAGCGTTGCGTTGGGAGATCACGGAGCTCTGGTCCATGTTGATTTTCCTCAACTAATCTTTCCGAGCAGCTGCTACGATTGTACTGCCGGCGAATCATCACCGATCAAAGATGTGTCTGAAAAACTTGCCGAGTCTCTTGCTAACCAGAGAAAATCGATTCTAATCTCGACCCTAGATCTCGGACCCCGAACTTTAGACTCGGACTCGACTCTCGACGCAGACCTAACTTCCGAACTTTGGACTCGAACCCTCAACCCAGACCCAAACGCGACTGAGGGAAAAAACCTGAACACGGATCCAAATCTATTCTCAGACTTGGACCCAACGTCAAATCCAAACCCAGACACCGATTACTGGACTCAAACCTTAGACCTAGACACAAACCCGACTGCAGGGCACAAACCCGGCCCATGAACCTGGGAAAAAGACCCAACCCGACCCTAGACCTCGACCTGGATCTCGGGTGGAGGTAGGGTGGAGATGGTGATGACGATGACGAGCGGTGATAGGTGAAAATAAAAAATACTATTAAATATAAAGGAAATTCCTATACTGATGGTATTAGGCATTCTAACACCATTGAATGAATTTTATTACTGCGTACCAAACATTTGAATAAATATTACTATATATCAAACATTTAAATGAATATTACTAAATAATAATCATTCCATTTTCATACTTCATTATCACCTTATAAAAGCAACATAAATTTAGTAGAGTTGTAATTAGGGCTGTTAGTCGAATGAGTCCAAATCGAATTTGAAAAATTTGTTATTTAATCGAATTTAAAAAATTGTTTAAATTTAGCTCGTTTAAAAAACAAGTAGAGCCTGAATGAGTCAAAACAAATCAAGCTCGAGTATTTGCACATAAACGAGTCGAGCTTGTAGGACTTGTTTTCTAAATGAGTCTAAAAACTTATTCAAGTTTGGACTCTGGACTCGAACGAGTCGAGCCTGAACCAAACTTAAGTAAAATTCGAATAATTCAGTTTGATTAACCGTCGTAGTTGCAATTGTTTCATAATGATATCCTCTGGGTGGGGCTTAGCTTGAGGTAAATGGAATTTAAGTGGGATCCACTCGCGGCTCAAACTTAAAAAGAGTTATACCAGGCTGATCAAATAATAGCAAATCACAACATTAATAAGAGACTCGCTTCCGATCAAAATATTTTAATGAATTAGGATAATAAAGTCGATCAATAAATTAGATCTAAATAATATTATTAATTTAAAATATTTAATATAGAGTTTCAATCATGATAATTCAAGTTCCTAATATTTAAAATCAAAATCACGTCAAGAGTTTACGTCTCATGCATTGACTATCTTATAAATTGCTCTAAATCCACCTTCTCCGACTCTGAGTCTGTTACCGAGAGCGAAGTTGTCAGTGGCAGCAATTATAGCGCATTGATCAAAGAATTGCAGGTTTGAATTTATCCCACTTTCGTTGATCTCTTTTCCCCTAGAAGGTTTTTCTTAAAATGGTGAACTAAAACAATGAATTAGCAATTTGTTTCTATCATAAATACATGGTAACTATTACGGACTTCATTCCATATTTAATACTCCATCCGTTCCTAAATATCTGTCGTTTTACATAATTTTTTTTGTTCCATAATATCTGTCGTTTAATAAAACCAAAACATAATTAATATTTTTTCTTCTAAATTTATCTTTAACTTTTCAATGAATTAGATTAGGTAAAGGTTAAGTGTCTTTCACATTCTTTTTCTTCCCAATACGTATTGAATAAGAGTATTTTAATCTTATATAATTATTTTTAACTCATATTAGAGCTATTTAATAGTTTCCTTAATCCCTGTACAAAACCTTAAACGACAGATATTTATGAATGGAAGAAATATTGAATTAGACCATTCAACAAATTATCAATTTGCAATGGATGGAGTAGCCTCTCAAATATATAAAATGAAAAGGGCGGGTTTATTGAACGTGTCAAATAATGAAGATGTAAAACTCACACTTAGATACCATGCACTCCACACCTGCCTCATTTAGCAACGTGGGATTGGCTAATGACAGCCCTAAATCAGTTCAACTTGCATAACATATAACCACAAAGAACACTGTCTGGCTGCAAGAACACTCTGAAGCCTTGATGTTTGAGTAAAAGGGGAGGCCTCTCTGACCTTAGTAAACATTTTGAACATGGCAGACCTATTCAAATTATCTTTACTTTTTGAAACTCAAATCAAAGTGCCACTGTTTTGGAAATTACAAATACAGGGTCATACCCATCTCAAAAATGTGGCACACCGATGCTCCAAATGAAACAAAAATACTTGATTCTGGTATAGATGGAATGGATAGAAACATGTTCTGGCATCAAATGCACTGAATTGTACCTTACAACACATCTTAGTTCTAGAGACAAAAACTCATTTAGACAAACTACCATGGACAAAGAGAAAATGCAACGCCAACCTACTAACACTGTCTGTAATGAGTAAACAATATACAGTCTGCGATGGAGTGAGCCTTTAACGAGCTTCAATCGTAGTTAGACTGACATTATTTATAGAATTAGCTCCCACACAAGCCGATGATGTGCCTGGGCCATTATTTACTCCTTTGAAAATAAATGCAGGTTGGTTTGGAGAAGGAAGTATGGTTTCATGAGATATCATGAAAGCTACTTTTGACATAGTAGGCCGATTAACAGCAAATTCTTGCACACACAAAAGCCCAATGTGAATACATCTCAAAACTTCATGAGCCTGATACGACTCCCCAAATGATGAATCAACTACCTCCAGGGCCCTGTTTTCTTTCCATAGTTCCCAAACCTGATACAACATCGAATATTATCTCACGGTAAATGATCAAATAGCAATAAGTAACCTTCATTAAGATTATCAATTCAATTCAAGCATGTCCTTCTATTTCACTTCAAGTTCAATCATCATACCCATTTTCTTACTCATTGAAATTGCAAAGGTCATGTAACAATGATAGTTTTCAAAAGTTTAGAAAACATAAGTTCCCAAAAGTAAATGTAAAGTTGAGGGTTTTGGTTGGAAGGCAATGTGTACATGTACTTACGTGTCCAATTAAATTAAGAGTATTCTCCTGGTAGTAACTGTTGTTCTTCCTACCACTGATGATCTCCAATAGCATAACCCCAAAGCTATAAACATCGGACTTAATAGAAAATATTCCTTCCATTGCATACTCTGGCGACATATAACCACTACAACCACAAAAAGTCAAGTAAATTGTTAAAACTAAGTTTTATTCTGTCTTGGACCTCTCTTTCTCCTCTCTTGCAATGATACTTACTATGTTCCAACTACTCTATTTGTATTTGCTTCAATTTGGTCCCCATCAAAAAATTTTGCCATGCCGAAGTCTGATATTTTTGGATTCATGGTGGCATCTAGCAATACATTGCTGGTTTTTAAATCCCTATGAATGATCCTTAGTCTTGAGTCTTGGTGAAGATATATCATCCCTCTAGTAATTCCCAAAATGATTTCAAAGCGTTTTCTCCAATCTACCAATGAGCTTTTTGCTTTATCTGCACACAATTTTAAAGTTGCAATAATGCATATTGGGTGAGTTATACACTCGACATGCCAAAAATATTTTCCGTTAATAGATTTACTCCCAAGTAACTTTTGAATAGAAAGGAAAAAATGAACAACAGTGGAGCTTTAAAAGTAGTGTACATACCAAAGATGAAAGAGTCCAAACCTTTGTTTGGCAAGTATTCATAGATTAATATCTTTTCTTCTTCTTGAATGCAGCAACCCAAGAGTCTCACAAGATTCCTGTGTTGTAGTCTAGCAATCAGTGTCACCTCATTCTTCAACTCTGTTATCCCTTGTTTTGAATTCTTTGATAGTCTTTTGACAGCTATTTCTTGTCCATCATCTAATCGACCCTGAAATCAAATCATTTATTGTTAAAAATAGATTGCTAAATTCGGGTAATTTAAGATATAGAACAAGAATTACAGATTTCTATATTTTTATTTTTATTATTTAGTTGGAAGAAGGGTTTGGTTAGGAATATTCTAGAGCAATTAGTTATCTAAACCATGTCTATTTCCCTAATTTGTTAGACATGTGATTTATTGTTTTATCTAACTCTCTTAAAATTAGGGATTTGTTTCCGTTTTGAAAACCTTAGGGTTTTAGATTTTCCTATAAATTTTCATATATACTACTATTTTATTGAGTTAATCAATTAATAATACAATATTTCAAGAGTTACTTTCTTCATTTTATCTGTTCATTCAAAGTTTTTCTATTTTTTACACTTAGAAATGGTGATCTTTTCATGTTCCCTGTTATCTGTTGCGTCAATTAATATCAAAGTCTTGACTGCCTAGCATGATTCCTACTTAGTGAAGTTGCGACAACTTTCCTCGTAACAGTGATTATGTGGAAGGGGCTCTTTCAAGTGCCAACTTTTTTAGTTCTCGACGTTCGTCCCAACAAGTCTATCATGAGTTTCATGATCTGTTTGCGCGATCAACATTTGGAATGAACCGAAATCCATATTGGAATAGGGTTTACGACAATGATAAGGCTCATGTTTAACCTATTTGAGATCTCATATATGTCCTTCGTAAACCACAACATATATATGATTCTAGTTCTGTAGATGATGATGAGTATAGTACAAGTATGGTTGATAACTATGATTATGCAAGATATCATCGAAGGCATGATTATGATTCTAGAAATTTATTTATGAAAGTTAACCTACCAAATTTTGGTGGTTACGTTCATAAAGAAGATTTTTTAGAATGATTGGCCAAAGTTGAGCGATTTTTCAATTATTATGAAATTCTTGGAGAGAGAAAAGTAGGTTTAGTGGCATGCAAATTGAAGGGCAAGGCTTATTAGTGGTGGGAACATGTGAAATTATCACATACACGTCAACAGAAATCCAAAGTTTGCTCTTGACAAAAAATGAAACGCTTGTTAAAAGAATGATTTGCACCTTCATATTGTGATGAGGATGAAGGATACAAGTATGGTGCATATCAATCAGTGAGGCAAAAATTTTCAGGTTATAATGATTATTTTGTGACTCAAGTCTCATCAAAATACGATTAGTGTGGAGTTCTCAAATACTTTGTTGGATTAAAAAATTAAAGTGAAAAATAATAAACCTAACGAGAAGACCGAATATACTTATGGTGATGTTGGAGTGTCTCTTGAAAGTTGTAAATATGAGAAACTTGAAAAGAATTACACATATGATATTATAAAATTTGAGGAGAAGAAAAACAACAAAGTTTTTGTTGATTTCCATGAACCACATATTTCCTTGGTTTGTAGTGATATTCAAGCTTGTTATGCTGTTGAGTTCTACAAAGTAATGAGACTTTTCCTTTTGTTGAAAACCAACCGGATGTATGTAAGCATTACATGAATGGAAAGACTTTGGAACCAAAAGAAAAGAAACTTGAGATTGTTGGTCCGGGTGACAAAAATGAGAATGACAATTTTTTCTTGGTCAACACAATTCCAGAGGATAGTAAATTTGAAATTCTTGAGCATAATGAGAATTTATCACATTAAGAATCCGTTTGTCCACATATTTTTGGTTTTATTGATTTTTAGTTTCTACTGGACCATAGTAATTTTGAATTGCCAGATGTTCTTTAAGAAATTCTTGAAGGTATAATAGATTCATGCAAGGGTGTGCTTGGAAGACTTAATTTGAAGGACAAGCTGAAGTAGATAAACGCCGAAACATTGAGTTGTTTCAAGCCATGAAAACTCGAGTACGAGTTTTTTTTTTTTAAGAGGGATGATCTCATGTAGAACAAGAGTTACGGATTTTTATATTTTATTATTATTATTATTATTTAGTTGGAATAAGAGTTTGATTAGGAATATTCTAGAGCAATTAGTTGCCTAAACCATATCCATTTTCCTAATTTATTAGAAATGTAGTTTATTATTGCGAAAGTTGGTCATAGCTCCATCTGAATGTCTTTTTTTTTTGTCTTTATACCAGGCATTGTATTTTTATGGTATTAAGTCCACGTCATCGCCCTTTTCTTTTCTCTACTTCAATCTAATTTAATTCTTTGTTTTAATGATAAGCGCGCATCTTTTCCACGTGATCTCATTTTTCAAATCAGAGGATATTAGATATATCCACCGTTTCCTTTCTTAATCCTTGCCCTCTCTCTGGGATTTCCACCTCCCTAGGAAGTAAAGATAGGGACACGAGTGCGTGTTCGATACGATACAAACACAAAAATATGATAAAATTAAAAAATTTAAGACACGGAGACGACAAGAATAAAGCATATATTATAATAATATTAATAATAAGACCTAACAAATATTATTTTTTTTGATTAAAATTGAAATAGATCAAATTAAATATCAATTATGTTTATCAAACATCATTGCATCTATTAACATTTATAATATATAAGTTACATAACAAAAATTATATTAAAAAAAGTAAATTTCTAATAGTTAAAATTTTTTGTTTTAATAAAAAAATTCTTGGACGTATCTACCCGTATCCTAGACGTATCTTAGTTGTGTCCTACACATATCCTTATCGTGTTCTAGACATATCTTGGTCGTGTCCTACTGAATTTAATATTTATGATACTTCTAGCCATGTCAAATATATTTTCGACCGTGTCCGGGTAGGACATGTGTCCGAGGACATGTGTCCGATACTATCCCGGCACCCCTGTAAGAAGTATATGTGTTTCCTAGCCACGTCCCCTCCCTCTCGCTGATGGCTACACCATTATCACAAGTTCCACGACTCTTGTGAGGTATCAGATGAGGAATATGTCAGTTGGAGGTGAAGGAATCGTCAGAAAATGCCGTCAACTCCGGGATTTGGAGCTCTTTTCTTCCGAAACCCACCTTTCTCTCTCTCTTTGTGAATCTCACGAAGAAGCTTTTCGAAATATCTTCCAATATTTTTCTCTCTCCTCAATTCTCTCTGACTTTTCATTAATTTTGAAACCATAGGCTCTAAATTTGTGTGATTGATCTGTTGCTCAACTGAAGTTGTTGACAGAGGTAATGCTTCGATGGTGTAGGCGTACGTCTGAATCGAAACATGTGAGTGTTGTTTGCGCGTGTTTGCAGTGCCTAGCGATTCTATGAGTTGGTGATGGGTAAACATGAAAGTTGGGAGAAAAACAACAACACTTTATTTATTTCGTTAACGTGGTATATATATAATCCCAATAGAATAAGATAAATTGATTACAGGCAAGACCTTTTAACTAAGAGCTAATTACAACATAACCTCAACACTCCCACTTAAGTTGGTGTATAGATATCACATATCACATAGAGATTTGCTAGTTGATTCTCAGATCGAATTTTGGATAACTCGATAATTTTTGCTTCCAACTTTTCCTTGATAAAAAATCTATCAACCTCCACATGTTTTGTTCTTTCATGTTGAACTGAATTATGGGCGATATCACAAGCAACTGTGTTGTCACAGTACACTTGAATCGATTGCTTTGGTAGATGCCCCAAATCCTCTAAAATGACTCAGCCATAATACTTCACAAATACCGAGGGCCATACCTCGATATTTGGCTTCTGCACTTGAATGAGCAATAACATTCTGCTTCTTACTTCTCCAAGTAACAAGATTACCTCCTACAAAGGTGAAATAACTAGAGGTGGATCGCCTGTTATCAATGGACCCAGCCCAATCAGCATCCGTATATGCTTCAACTTTGTGACAATCAGTACTCTTGAAAAACAATATTCTTTTTCCAGGGCAGACTTCAAGTACCTCAAGATTCGCATCATTGCCCTCATGTGTTGTTCTCCAGGATTATGCATAAATTGGCTAATAATACTCAGAGCGTAGGTAAGATCTGGCCTTGTGTGTGCCAGGTACATTAATCTCCCTACAAGTCTTTGGTATCTTCCTTTATCAACTAGAACTTGATTAGAAACAATACATAACTTCAACCCTTCTTCCATCGAAGTATATGCGGATTCACAAGCTGACATTCCAGTTTCCTTCAACAAATCTAGGACATATTTTTTGAGACAAAAAAATTCCTCGGCCAGATCGAGAAACTTCTATCCCAAGAAAATATTTCAATGAACCAAGATCTTTCATTTCAAATTCTTTGAATAAGTAATTCTGTAGAGCCTTTCTTTTCTCATGATCATTTCCTATAACCACCATATCATCCACGTATATAATGAGTGCTGTAATCTTATTCTTTTGTTGTTTCAAAAACAAAGTATAATCTGCATTGTTCTGTCTGTATCCAAATTCTCTCATGGACTTTGTAAATCTTTCGAACCAAGCTCTAGGGGACTGTTTCAATCCATACAATGACTTCTTCAACCTACATACTTTCCTCTCATGTTTTCCTTGCATAAGACATCCAGGTGGGAGATCCATATAAATTTCCTCCATGCAGGAAAGCATTGATCACATCAAACTGCTGTAATGGTCAATCTAAATTCACAACTAGAGACAACAAAACACGAACAATATTGATCTTGGCAACAGGTGCAAAAGCATCCATATAATCAATACCATATGTTTGAGTTATCCCTTTGCCACCAGTCGAGCTTTGAATCATTTGATGGTACCATCAGCTTTATACTTAACCGTATGGATCTATCGACACCCAACTGGCTTATTTCTAGACGAGAGATCAACAAGCTCCCACGTTTTGTTCTTTTGCAAGGACTTCATTTCTTCATTCATCGCTGCTTTCCACCTTCGATCAGCAAGGGCCTCCTGCACACTGTCAGGAATAGATACAATAGATAATTGATTCACAAATGACTTATTTGATTCAGACAAGCAATGAGTGGACACATACTGACTCATGGGATACTTCACCTTGATAGTAAGTTCAAGTTCATACACAATTTTAGAAATACCTTTATTACTACGAGGGGGATTTCTTCTGGGAGAGTTTGGAATAGACTTAGGGACATCCTCAATGAGTGATTGGTTATGTGTGTCAACTTGCAGTGAGGGAGGCTCAAACAGTAATGTCGTTTCAATAACAAGAGGGTCTTCTACACTACTTCAATCCAAATTGCTCGCACTTGTATCCACATCTTCAGATGCTCCAGCATAATCATAATTCAGAATTTCATAATTATAAGAATCATAAATCTGAGTCTAAGTCTGAATTTGAACTTCTGCTTGGTGATGCACCCCCTGAAGATCAAACTCAAGTGAAAAATACATCTTATCTTTATGAAAAACCACATCCAAAGTAATATGCATGACTTTTTGTGGAAGGATGATAACATCGATACTCTTTCTGATGAGATGCATATCCTAAGAAAACACACCGCAATGCTCTAGGCTCTAATTTACTCCGTTGATGTTTATGAAGGTAGACAAACACAACACACCCAAAACACATGAGGTTAAAAATTAGGGACAGTGGGAGCATTGGTAGCTTCCTGTAAAGCTTGAAATGGTGTCTGAAATTTAACAGTGCCGGATGGAACATGATTAATGAGGTATGCAGCTAAGGAAAGGGCATCACCCCAATATGACACAGGCATATGAGCTTCAATCAAGGAAGCACGAACAACTTCCAACAAGTGGCGATTTTTTCTCTTTGCCACTCCATTTTGCTAAGGTGTGGAAGTACACATGGTTTGATGAACAATGCCTTGTGTAGTCAAATAATTTTGAAGTTCAAACTTCATATACTCTCCGCCATTATCACTACGAAGAACTTGAACCTGTGCTTTGTATTGAGTCTGAATCATGGTATGGAATTTCAGAAACAACAAATTCACCTCATTTTTAGACTTCATTAAGTATACCCAAGTCATCCTAGTACAATCATCAATAAATGTGACAAACCAACGTGATCCATTCATGGTAGTAACCGGAGATGGACCCCAAACATCAAAATGAATAAGTATAAAAGGAATGAGACTTTTATTTAAAGTTACTGGAAAGGAAACACGGTGGCTTTTCGCAAGTTCACACACTTCACAACGGAAAACAAAAATATCACCTTTGGAAAATAAACTAGGAAACAACTTCTTTAAATAACCAAATGAGGCATGTCCTAAAACGTCGGTGTCATAACCAAATTTCAATTTTTTTCTTCTCCCCTGCCAATGCCTTGCTTAGCTTGTCAAAACTCCTTGACACAAGATCCAGGTAGTACAACTTTCCTCGCCTAACACCACAACCAATCGTTTGTCTCATTCGAATGTCCTTAAAAACATAGAAATCAGGGCAGAAAATCACAACATAGTGTAAGGTCAAGGTTATTTGAGCAACTGACAATAAATTATATTCCAAGGATGGGACAACTAGAACAGACTCCAAGTTTAAAGTATCTGTAAATGACACAGCCCCTTCTCCAATAACTGGAGCGAAGGCACCATTAGCAATTGACACACATTTCTGGGAAGATTGGCTTAAGGATAAAATCTGGTTAGAATCAAATGTCATATGATCTGTTGCACCTGAATCAATTGTCCATGTATTATTCAAAACAAGTACAAACATATTTAAAACCTTACCAATATTGTTACCTGTCGTTGCTATCAATGCAGTGGCACGTTTGGCAACTTCATTATCTCCATCTACTGTTCCTTCCGTTAATGTAGCAGTCGCATTCCGACCAACCCCTCTTTTCTTTGAATCACGGTTGTGATCCCACCACTCTGGGTAACCAACAAGCTCGTAGCAACGCTCTTTTGTGTGCCCAATTTGATCGCAATGGGTACACTTGTATGATTGTTTTGTAGTACCCCAGGAGCGAGCATACGAGCGCGATTGATCTTGGGGTTGAGTTTGATGAGGGTGAGATTGCTCCTGTAATTTTAAGTTTGGCCGATTGCGAGCCACCATGACTGAGGAATCCATAATTTCTAATTCCACGTTCATAGTGGCCTGACGAACAGCCTCACGTTAGATTATCCCATAGCACTCTTCCAAAGTTAGGAGAGAGTCCTTGCGAAGGACTTCTCCACAAACCTGTTCAAATTCCTCATCCAATCTGGCAAGAAAAATGTGTACCCATTGTCGTTGGATGGATTTCTTATACGCTGCAATATCATTAGGGTTCTCCATAATTACTTTATCACGGTGATCCAATTCAGGGAAAAACTTGCATAACTCCCCATAAAATACAGAGAGGAGTTTTTCCCCTTGTTTCACAGTAAAAGCCTTTTGATTTAAGGAGTATACCTGGAGTTTTTCGCTGCCATCATAGAAAACAGTTGATAGGGCAACCCAAATTTCACGGGCGGTGGATACACGTAAATAGCGTTTCATGATTTCTAGGGTCATGGATATCAACAACCACCTTTTCACTATTTGATTTTCAGAATACAATTTTCCATACCCAGCATCGGATTCAGCCGGTTGCTGGGTTTTACCGTCAATATAGGAGAGTTTCTCCCTCTCGGCAATATGCATCTCCATCATTTGGGACCAGACGTCGTAGTTTGATTCGGTAAGAATGATACCGGCGTTGAAAGGCCCTTCAGCTTTAACAAACACCGAAGCTATTTTCAATCCAGATAATTCGATCTTCTCACCCATGATGATAGATGAGAACGACGATTAGGGTTAAGAAATTTTGTTCGGCTTTGATACCATGAAAGTTGGGAGAAAAACAACAACACTTTATTTCATTCATTAACATGGTATATATACAACCCTAATAGAATAAGATAAACTAATTACAGGCAAGACCCTTTAACTAAGGGCTAATTACAACATAACCTCAACAAAACATAGGTCTGTAAATAGTGGTAGAAGTCAAGGCTTTAAGAATGAGGATGTGATATTGGCATTTTAGAAAACAATCTAGGAAGACATCAACATTTTTTATTAATAACTTAGGAAGATTCATGGCCGAGGTATTTTTTTGAAATAGACATAATTCTTATTTATCTGTATTAATAAACAATATAGGACTATTTTTTGTTATTTTGATTAAATTTGGGGTAGTATGTTATGGTTAATTATTTTTGAGTTCACTATTTTTTATTATTTTTAAGTTTAGTAATTTTTCATTAATTTTCACTATTTTTGAGTTTATTGTTTTTCATTATTTTTTTGGTCAATATTTTTCACTATTTTTGAGTTCATTAATTTTTCATTGTTTTTACATTCACTAATGTTTTACTATTATTGAGTTCACTATTTTTAGTTCACTAATTTTTCATTAATTTTGAGTTTGACTAGTTTTTTATTGTTTTGGGTGGTCGATAGGGGTAGTTGGCTACTTTTTCACCATTTTGGGTGATGGTGGGTGGTGGTGGACTAGTTTTTCACTGCTTTCAGTGGCAGGTGGTGGTGGTGGTAGTTGGTGGGTGGTTTGTGGTGGTTGGTAGGCTAGTTTGTTATTGTTTTAGTTGGTGGGTTGTAGATGGTGGGGATGGTGGTGATATTGGTGGTGGTAATGGACGGTGCTGGTAATGGATTATGGTGGTGGGTGGCGACGATGTTGGGTGATGGGTTAGTTTTTTATTGTTTTGTGTGGTGGGCTAATTTTTTACTATTTTGGATTGTGGATGGAGGTAGTTGACGGTGATGGTGGATTTTTTATTGTTTTAGGTAGTATGTTAGTTTTTTACTATTTTGAGTGATGGATGGAAGTGATCAACAACGATAGTGGGTGGTGGATTAGATTTTTTACTGTTTTGGGTGGTGAGCTAATTTTTTACTATTTGGGAGGTGGTTGGTGGCGATGGTTGGTGGTTAGTTAATGTTTTACTGTTTTGAGTGGTGGGTTAGTTTTTACTATTTTGGGTATTGGATGGAGATGGTTGGCGGCAATGGAGAGTGGTGGGTGGGTTTTTTACTATTTTCAGTAATAGGATAACTTTTTACTATTTTTGGTGGTGACTGGTGAGTGGTGACTGGTGGTGGCAACGACAGTTGCTGGGTAGTGGTGAGTTTTGGGTAGTAGTGGTTGGTGATGATGGTGGGTAGTGGGTGGTGATAGACTAATTTTTACTATTTTTGGTGTTGTTGGTTGGCTGCGATGATAGTTGGTGGTGAGCTAGATTTTCATTGTTTTGGGTAGTGGTGGTGGTGGTTAATGGGTGACAATGGGTGGTGGGTGTTAGTGATGGGTGATGATGGTTAGCGATGATGGTGGGTGGTGGTGGTTTATGGCGATGGTGGGTGATGGTGATGGCGGGGTGGTGGGTGTTATTGGGTGGGGGTGGTGGGTGGTAGTTTGTGGCAATGGGTGGTAGTGGTGGTTGGTGACAGAGGGTGGTGGTGGTGGTGGTGGTGGTGGCGGCAATGGTGGGTGGTGGCAGGGGCGGCTCAACAACATAATTAAAAAAGCTTGGGCTCTAGGCTTATTTTTAAAGAATGCCCAAAATTTTTAGATATCATAAATAGATCATGTAAAAAAAATTAAATTCATTAATATTTAAGTTCTACAAAAAGGTCGTATAAAAACACAAGTCCAATGAAAAAAAGTTAAAGGTCTCACTTCAAGGAAGGCCTCATAATTTATAAATGTGTAGTAATAGTCTAAAAAAAATTTAAATCCATGCCCAGATAAAAGATTTCAAATTAATTTAGCTATGAAATTAAAAGACCCTAAAATTTATTTTTTAAATAAAAAAAAAAAAAAAACTAACGGCAAAACTAAAATTGCTAAAAAGTCTAGTTTAACCCCCCAAAAAAAGTCAATTTTAAATTTATCATCATAATTTTTCAATCATTTTTCTCTCTCTTACCATGAAGTTCAAATATATTAACAAAAACTTGAATATAAAATTTTAATTAATAGTTTTGTATTTAAAATAATTAAAAATTAAATTTATTATTAATATTAAAAATAAAAAATGTCTTATTTATCGTTTCTACTTTAGACCCCAAAATCTCATAGGCCACCCCTGAGTGGTGGTTGGTGATGAAGGTGGGTGGTGGTGGGTGACAGTGGATGGTGGTGGTTTATGGCGATGATGGTTGATAGTGGTGGCAGTTGATGGGTGTTAGTGGGTGGGGGTTAGTAGTGATGGTGGCTATGGTTGGCAATAGGTGGTAGTGGTGGTGGTGGTGGCGATGGATAGTGATGGTGGTGGTTAGGGGTAGAGGGAGGCTTGGGTCAGGGTGGGCACGTTCCCTCCCCTCAAATAAAAAAATTTTATTAGTTAAGTATATATATTATATATTTGTATAATATATTATTTGTACCCACCCAAAATTTAAGATAAAAATATTAGGTCCACATTATTTATCCAAAAGAATTAAAAAAATTAAACTCATTTAAAACAAAAAAAATTAAGCCTACTATTATCTACCCAAAATTATAAAAAAATTAAATATTTGACCTATCACAATCCACCCAAACCTATTAAAAAAACAAAACTTTTAGCCTCACATTAAAAACAACATTTTTTGTCTAACATTAAAAACAAAACTTTTGGCCCACCCACCATTAAAAAATAAAACTTTTGGCCCACTTGACTAAAACCGATCTTATCTTTCCTTTTTTTTTTCTCTCTGTCTCACTCGATCACTCCCAGCTGCCCACTTTCCAGCCACAAGAAAAAGAGAAGAAACAGATAGAAGCTTTGCTTAACACACGAGAAGCTCAGTTCTTTGAACTTTTTGTCCTTCCTTGCACCGACAACACTAGGCCACCACCACCACCGACAAAAGTAAATTCTCTCTCTCTCTCTCTCTCTCTCTCTCTCTCTCTCTCTCTCTAACACGACACACACGCGCACACCGACTACACCGTACACACAAAATAAATTAGTTTTTCATTTTTAAAATTTTGAATTAATTAGTCTTGGTAATTTTTTGTTTTTTTGTGCATTTTTATTTTTAACCCTAATTTATATTTTGTGCATTTTGCCCTTATTTAAATTTTTATGCATTTTTCCCTATCTTTTTTTTTTTTTTACTTTTTGCCCTAATTATTTTCTTGATTTGTTATAGTCCGGATTAGTAATTGGGGATACTTGGAAGACCTTGAGTTGCGGTTATTGAGTCGACCTATTTTTTGGTAACTCTCAATCCGAACTTATTTTTAATACTTTGAATGATATTGCTTGAATTTATTAAAATTATGAATTTGATACTTTTGTGCATTTGCTTCCTAATCAAGCGCAGAGGCAGCCTAGTTCTAGGTTGGGCAAGTGCCCCCCTCAAATTTTTTTCTTTTTATTACTTAGGTATGTATATTGTATATTTGTATAATATATTATTTGTGCTCACTCAAAATCAAAGACAAAAATATTAATGTACACTTATATCAAACGAATAATTTTAATTATGTCCTCTCTATTTTTTTGGCACATCAATTAGTGTATATTTATATCAAATGAATATGAATTTTTTGACACATTTTGGGCTGGTTATATATTTATCTAGATAAATTTTGAATATCCTAGAATTATTTTATTTTTTCAAAGACTAAAAAAAACATGATATACATATTCGCTAGTTTACATGTGATTTTGACATTTATTTTTGCTAATTATGGTAAAAATTATAGGGTGCACATTAAACTGCATAATCAATCAAATGATTTATAAATATCAAAGTGATAACATGATTATGTATCTAAAGAATAATAAAGTTGTTATGCAACATTTTAAAAGTACAAAAATTCACCAAAGTCAATTCTAAATAATTTTAATTAGTTAATATTTTGTAAAAAAAAATGTTATTGTTTGTATATATTAGGCTTACCAAATTTCGATATGATGGGTTTAATGAGCTTTTAAGTATTAAATATGGTGTAATTAAATAAATTATTGTCCTATTTCTATCAATTGTAAGAAAAAATAATAATTTGTTGAAATATTTGTGTCCACCTTAACACAATTTTTTAGCTCTGCCCCTGTTCCTAATACAATATATTCATTAGAATGGTAGGGATAAAATTGATAAAATAGTTTGTTTAATTAATTGTAAAAGTTAATATATAAACTTATTTTCTTGAATAATTTTTTGAAACAGTCATAGAGAAGTACTTCAAGAAAAAAACCTCCTCCAAACAGAGGTGGTGATTTTTCAAAGAAAAGTCATGTAGATATTAATTTGGCGGATCTTCAATCAGATCCCTGACTACAGCTTCGGATTATGAATTATAATCCTAATGATCGAGACCAAATTCGTAGAGCTTATTTACAACAGAGTCCTTATCAACCCCGCGACCATAATTTTCACCAAAAACGATTTGTCAACCCTGCGACCAAATTTATAAAGCTTATTTACAACAGGGTCCTTGTCAACCCTGCGACCATAGTTTTCTACAAAAAGGATTTGTCAACCCTGCGACTAAATTCGTAGAGCTTATTTACAGCAGGGTCCTTGTAAAAGACTATAGTTAACCTCATTTTTTTATTAAAGGGTCTAATTACAACTTTATTTTGCATATGTTTTTTGTTTTTATACCCCATGGATATCGATTTTTGTCTCTTTTATCAATGAAATTTTAGGTATTATATATGATTTAAAAAAAAAAATTCTTTAACTATAATCCTTAAAAAGATAAATTTTTAAACTTATAGTTAGTGCATCCCCACACATAAATTCCTAGCTCCGCCACTGATGGTGGTTTATAGCAATGGTGGTAACTAGTGGGGTGGTGGTGGCGATGGTGGGTTATGGTGGTTGACTGTGGGTGGCGGGTCATGGTGGTGGTGGTGGTAATAGTGGGTGGGGGGTCATGGTGGTGGCGATAGGTGATTGTGGTGGCGGTGGCGGTGGCGGTGGGATGATAGTGATAATAAATATAAAAATTTGATAATATGAAATTTATAAGTAACCTCATTCATTAAAATTATTTTTGTCAATGATTAATTTTATAGACTTTTGGCTTTAAAAGTGTTGAGATTAGACATAAAGCCAGAAAAGTCACTCCGTGTGCAGCTATCATCAAATCTCCTTTTATTGTTTTAGGTCATTTTCTTAAAATTAGAGATTTATTTTTGTTTTGAAAACCTTAAAGTTTTAGATTTTCATATAAATTAACATATGTACTCCGATTCTATGGATTTTATCAATTAATAATATAATATTTCTAGAGTTATTCTCTTCCTTTTCTCTGTGAATTCAGAATTTCTTATTATTTATATTTAGATACGATGATCTCTGTGTTCCCATTATCAGCTGCGTCAATATTGTTCAAGTGAAATCTTAGCTTACTCATGCCCATGCCACGCCGACCCTGCAACTTCTCATAGGGGAACGAAGAGAGGCATGGTTTGTATTTTTTTTGTGGTTTCTGCAGATCGAAGAGATGTATGCATGCAAATACACAATTTCAAGAAAGTTATACAGTATTTGAGGGACGGTACCTTATAAACTGTGCCAAAACCACCTTCTCCAATTCTGTTAGCAAGAGAAAAGTTGCCAGTGGCAGCTACTATAGTGCTGAGATCAAAGAAATGCAAATCTGAATTTTTTCCACTTTCGTGGATCTCTTTTACCCCAGAAGTCCTTTCATAGAATGAGGTGGCGCGTCTGTTTGGCAATTTGCGTCTTCTTCCTATCTTACACATATCTGCAACAAAGTATGGTTGATCACCCAAATGACATGTCCAGCTATAAGGATCATGTTTTGTTTCTGAGGTCAATGTTCACTTTGGTAAACGAGGCATGATACTGAAAAATGACCTTTGGAATGGACGTGGTTAAACTAAACAACTAAGAAACACAAAACAGCAGCAATGTCTTGATGGTTTCAGAAAAAAATCATGTTTCAAAGTGAGTCCTAATTTTGTATCGTGTTTGAAATTCCCACACTTAATATCAAACTATGAGACCTAAAGGCTCAGTTTTTGTTTTATGTTACTCAACAAAAACAGAACTAATTATTCAAGATGGTTTGCTGCAGTATCTACCTTGTAGAACTTGATCAACTAGTGAAAGATTTCAACTCATTTTCACAGAAGATGCGCACTAAATTAGGGTGATGTTCAAAAGAATTCCGGAAAACAATAATTTGTTTACCTTTCCTCTTCTTCATGGCCAACCAATATGCCAAGGACAGTATGAATAGCATTGCAGCCACGGACACAGCCACAATTGTCACCAACCTTTTGGAATCGAAGTTCTTCGGCTTTTTTGAATGTTGAGCTGAGAAAAAGAAGAGAAAAAGATGTTCTTGTGGGCATTCTTTTCGACACATTCAATGTTCATAGAATTCGAGAATAATCAAAGTGAAACATGCCAATGTGGCTCACACACAAACAAGAAAACTCCTCCATGACAAGTTACTAGTCACCATCTAAAAATTGCCAAAAAAATAGAATAAAAAGATGAAGTACCTAGCTCAACTGCATCCACACGAATATACAAATCCTGGCCACCATCAACAAACTGCTTCGTATCTACCAAGTCCCCATACCAGGTGATGCAACCAATTCCTGTTCCATTAACATTAGCACTTGTGTACCCTGAGCAAGAACAGTTCCTCAAGCACAAGTCGTCGCATGCTTTCATCCCCATACTTCTGTCCACTAGTGCCGTTGAAGTGTCAGGGACCTTTACATTTGCAACCGTCACGAATCCCTCCCCATTTCCACACACGTCTCCACCTCGTTTTCTCACACATCCTTTGGACCCATCTCTCAAGTACCAATCACTTGCCCATTTGGGCTCAAAGCCTGGAAGGCACTTGCACTCGAAGGAACTCGAATTAGATAGGTCGCAATCACTGTACACACCACACTGCCTATAATTGTCGCACTTGTCCATGGGTGCAGACCAAAATCTATGCCATATATGGTTCTCTTCGAGCCACACAAACCTTTCAACCAACCCAGACTCATTGATCATCATCATTGAAAAAATTGAGGCGTTGGTCATACCATTCATCAGGTAGACCTCCTCTTCATTGTCAACAAAACTAGAGTTCAAGATGTGCTGATTGGTCATTTGTGGGACACCACTCCACAAATGCCCAATCCATGGTCCGCTTCGCCATACCAGAACCGAACCCTTGTAGAAGAACAACTGCGGCGAACCATTGGGGTCCATTTTCAAGCTATACTCCCCGGTTCCTGGATCCTCAAGCGACTTCCAGGATGTCAAGAAACGGTTCAGACCGGTCCTGCGGTCCATCCCAAGTTTCATGTAAGGAATCAAGGTATTTGTAGGATAATCAAAGCTTTGCCATGCAACAGCCCTTTGGCTGTTACCTTGATGCAAAACCAGGTTACCATTATCCAAGAGCTGAGCTGAAGTGGCATTTCCATCGGTCATGGCTGAAACATTAGTCGACCAGACTGGAATGTCTCTGTTTCGGTCGAGTAAAACCAGATTTCCAGTACTGTCAATGGAGAAAATACCTGTGAAATCAGTGACTGGATTGTCTCTGTTTGCTACCCAAACTACTGTTTGTTCTGAAACTTTGTTATACCAGACACCCACATATCGGTTGCTAGAATTGCCGAGACTAAAGAATCCAAGCGCAAAGTATCCTCCATTAGAGACTAGAATGTCACCATCTCTGAAAGGCCGGTTTGGTTTAATGGTGTCTGTGGAAGCGCAAGATCTGGGGTTCAGAAGAAATAAAACCAGAAAAGGCAAGACCTTCTCTACAAGATACATGGTCTTTTCGATGGTTTTCTTCCGAATGGCACTCCAATATAACCAACAGTAACGGAAGAATGCCATGAGAAGACCGGCATGGTGACAATCACATAAAAAAATCTTCCCATGCTGTCAATTCATGCAGAATGCCACTTGTATATTATACTAAAATGTCCCAAACTTATTTTTTAGTACCGTATCAAAAAGTAAGTTGATATATTTATCTTACACGTGTCTTTTTAAAAGAATAATTAACCGATGAAACTGGCACATAGTTGAACCAAAAAAATTGTTACCAAAAATGTGGTAACTAGACCAAAAGTTGTACCCTTACCTAAACTTGTAACCCCAAAAAGATTATAATTCAATCCTAAAAATTGTAACATACCCCCAAAAAGTGTGAAACCCAACCACAAAAATTGCAACATACTCAAAAGGTTGAAACTCAATCCATAAAAGTTGTAACTCACTCCATAAAAGTTGTAACTCACTCCATAAAAGTTGTAACCCCCACCATTAATGTGGTAATCAACCCCAAAAAAATAGAACTCCACCCAAGAAGTTGGAACCCCGCTCCAAAAGGTTGGACCACAATCTCAAAATATTTTAACCCAACCCCAAAAATTATAACATATGAAACACATCCCCAAAAATAATAACATACCCCAAAAAGTTGAAACTTAATTCATAAAAGTTGTAATTCAACTTAAAAAAAAAATTGTAACACCAGCGTTACCTGCCCTGTAACCATACATACCAAATAATTTGACAAATTAAATATTAATTTGGTGTTAATTTGATAAATAAATATTTATTGGATCAATTTAATGTTAAATAGTTGATTTTGAATGTTAATTTGATGAATTTTATTAAATGAATGAATGTTAATTTGATGTTGATTTAATGAATTAAATGTTTATTGGATAAAATTGCATATTACTTTGATGTTGATTTGATAAATTGAATTTTTATTAGATTATTTTGGGTGTTAATTTGATAAATTGAATGTTGATTTAGTGTTAATTTGATAAATTGAAGGTTAATTAGTTGAATTGAATGTTAATTAGGTTAAATTAAATGTTAATTTAATGTAAATTGGTTGAATTAAATATTAATTAGATGAAATTGTATGTTACTTTGATTTTGATTTAATAAATTGAATCTTTATTGGATGATTTTAAATATTAGTTAGATTAATTGAGTGTTAATTGAATGGATTTGAATATAAATTTGATGAATTGAATGTTAATTTATTGCTAATTTGATGAATTAAATATTATTTGGATAAGATTGAATGTTAATTTGATGAATTAAATGTTTATTACTTGAATTTAAATGTTAATTTGATGAATTAAATGTTTGTTAGATAAATTTGAATTTGATTTGAAGAATTAAATGTTAATTTGATGTAAATTTGATGAGTTTAATATTAATTGGATTATTAGTTGGGTTTTGATTTGATAAATTGAATCTTTATTTGAACACAAAATTAAATATTTTAGGGATTAAATTAAAAAATTATATTATAAGTCCCAAATTAATAAATATGTATAAATTTAGTGATGAAAGTGTATGTCTTCACTTGCTAAACTACGACCGAACATCAAATTAAAGTTATATATATTTGTGGTTCTTAAAATATTAATTTATCAATTTTATCTCTAAAATATTTAATTTTGTGTTTAAATAGTCCCAAAGGACCTTTAAGATCTAAAATTATCCAATAAAGATTCAACATATCAAATCAAAACCAAAATAACAAGTAATTTAATTCAATTAATATTATATTCATCAAATTTACACCAAATTGACATAGAATTCTTCAAATCAACATTCAATTTTATCTAATAGATATTTAATTTATCAAATTAACATTAAAATTCAACTAATAAACATTTAGTTCATCAACTTAACATTCAATCTCATCTAATAATATTCAATTCAATAAATTAACGTCAAATTAAGATTCAAATCATCCAATTTATATTCAAATTCATTCCATTAACACTTAATTTATCAAATTAACATCTAATCAATTCAATTTATCAAATTACCATCAAAGTAACATGCAACTTCATTCAAATAATACTCAATTCATCAAATTTACACCAAATTAACATTCAATTCTTTAAATCAACATTAATTTTATCTAATAAACATTTTAATTCATCAAATTAACATTAAAATTCAACTAATAAGCATTTAATTCAACATAACATTCAAACTCATCCAATTTATATTCAAATTCATTGAATTAACATTTAATTCAAAAAATTAACATTGAAAATCCTCCAATAAATATTCAATTTAACAAATTAACACCAAAATAACATGCAATTTCATTCAATAAATATTTAAATTTTCTAATAAATAACAAATTAACATTCAATTTATCAAATCAACATTCAATTTTATCTAATAAACTTCTAATTCATTAACTTAACATTTAATCACATCCAATTAATGTTCAATTCATCAAATTAACACAAAATTAATATTTAATTCATCTAATTTATATTCAAATTCAATAAATTAACACTCAGTTTATCAAATTAGTATCGAAAATTATCTAATAAATGTTCAATTTAACAAATCAACATCAAAGTAGCACACAATTTCATCCAATAAACATTTAATTCATCAAATCAATACCAAATTAATATTCAATTCAACGAATTCACATTCAATTTCATCTAATAACATTTAATATTCAATTCATCAAATTTATACCAAATAAACATTCAATTCATCATATTAACACCAAATTAAAATTCAATTCATCCAATTAATATTTAATTCATTAAATTAACATTAAATTCATCAAATTAAAATATAAAATCATCCAATAAAGATTTAATTCATCAATTCAATACCGAATTAACATTCAATTCAACAAATTAACATTTCATTTCTTATAAGAAACATTCATTTCATTAAATTAACTATTTAACATTAAATTCATCAAATTAAGATTCAGTTCTATCCAATTAATATTCAATTTATCAAATTAACACCAAATTAATATTTAATTCTTCAAATTAACACCAAATTAACATTCAATTCAACAAATTAACACAAAATTAATATTCAATTCATCAAATTCACATTTAATTCCATCTAACAAATATTTAATTCATCAAATTAACTTAACATTCAATTTCATCAAATTAATACTAAATTAACATTCAATTTAGCCAATTTATATTCAAATTCATCAAATTAAGACTCAATTCATCAAATTAACATCTAAAATCATCAAATAAAAATTTAATTTATCAAACAAACACCAATGTAATTTAGAAATTTATCGAATAAACATTTAATTCATCAAATCAACACCAAATTAACATTCAATTCAACAAATTAACATTTTATTTCATATAATAAACATTTTAATTAATTAAATTAACTATTTAAATTAACTATTTAACATTAAATTTATCAACTTAATCTTCAATTTCATCCAATTAATATTCAATTCATTAAATTAATACCAAATTAGCATTCAATTCATCAAATCAATACCAAATTAACATTCAATTCATCAAACTAACACCAAAATAATATAAATTGTATGAATTGAATATAAATTTGGTATTGATTTCATCAATTGAATATAAATTTGGTATTAATTTGATGAATAAATATGTATTGGATGAATTTAATGTCAACAGTTGAATTTAAATGCTAATTTTATTAATTTAATGTTTATTAGATGAAATGTAATGTTAATTTGGTGTTTAGTTAATGAATTAAATGTTTATTTGATTAATTTTCATATTACTTTGGTGTTGATTTGATAAATAGAATTTTTATTAGATAATTTTGGATATTAATTTTGATAAATTGAGTGTTAATTGGATGAATTAAATGTCGATTTAGTGTTAATTTGTTGAATTGAATATTAATTGGATGAATTAAATATTAATTATATGAAATTGAATGTTACTTTGATGTTGCCTTGATAGTATTTTGTGTTGGGCTACACTTTTTTGGGATTACAACGGATGTGGATGATGGATCCAATTAAAGTGGAAGCTGAATTGTTTTCAAAAAATTCAACTGTTTCCTATGGAAGCATATCCTATGCAAATTTTTTTTTAAAAAAAACATTTTGCATCACAAAAATATGTTTATTCTCAAACAAGTTATATGTACGAGTAAAGTGAGGGAGGAAAGGTAAGAAAATTGATTTGAGAGGGAAGGAAGAAAAAGCAATAGGTCACCTTCCTAAAGAGAAGACTCAATAGGTCACCTTCTTTCACAAACCTCCTGCAAATCCACTCCTTCTTCACAAACCTGGGTCTCCTTATTAGCGATCGATGTGGTCCGAATTTATTTATTTATTTATTTTGTTTGAGATCTCTGGTGTAGTGTTGATATTGTAACAGTGGTGTGTTGTGAATTGGGTGAGTGCTTCTTGGATGGGCTATGGCTTCACAAAGGACACAAAAGTTGTAGATGTGATGGAATGGTTTGGAGTGGCGTTTGTGACGGTGAAACAGTAGGTGTTTTTTTTTTTTAAAGTCAATAGGGTGTTTTTGGAACGACACCATTTGAAGAGTAAAAAAAAAAAAAAAAGAAGATCAAAACTACATTGTCTTGGAGGAACAGTTGGTTGTGCTGTTCTTAGCGCACAGCAGAGGATCCAGATCCGAGATGTAGTCCAAATTTTTTGGGTGAGTCTAACTTTTTTGGGTGAAATTCTAATTTTTTTTTGTATGAATTCCAACTTTTATGAATAATTAGATTTCAACTTTGTGGGATAGATTCAAACATTTATAGATTGGGTTATAATTTTTTGGATCGACGGTTACAAATTTACAATAATTAAATAAATGGTCTAAAATTTTTAACGGTAGTATACCGAAAAATATTTTTTGGTATAGTCAGCTCGATGGTTTTCTTCCAAATGCCACTCCAATATGACCAACGGTAATGGAAGAGTGCCCTGAGAAGACTGGCACGGTGACAATCACATACAAAAAATCTACCTGTGCTGTCAATTCAAGCAGAATGCTACTTTTATATATATATATATATATATATATATATATATATATATATATATATATATATATATTTTCTTCTTCTTATTTTTCCACTGATTAAGGAGGTCAAAAGTCTTCGTGTGGTATCATTTTTCCACGTTGATTTTCTTTGTCCTCGTTTCCAGCCGGAAGACCACAAAATTTGATGCCTTAAATTCCTGGGAGTAGAGTCAGGGCCGACCAGCGAGCGTGAAAAGCATAAAAGGTTCATAACTCAAAAAAAAAAAAAAAAAAAATTGTGAGCAGAATACCGTGAGTAAGAATACCGTGAGAACATTATACATATAAGATTCTAAAATGACAATTTAGTTTATAAATATTATTTTAATATAATATATATATATATATATATTTAGGCATGAATCACAACTCTCTAAATAAAAAATTTGAATAATAATTAATAACCATATAGATAAATAAAAACGCAAATTAATTGAATTCACAAATTAAAAAATTAAGTTCACAAATTTTATTAAATAAGAGTCCGAATTCACTAAAACTTGCGCCAAGCATCTAGTATTTAGACGAAGAGTAATACTATTGAGATTTAATTTATTGACTTGATTTATTAACTTAATATATTATGATTTTTGAATTGACTGTGAATCCTATCAAATATTGAAACTTGGTATAGTCTAATTATTCTGACGAATTGAGAAACTCAAATTTAAGAGTTTTAATCAGCACGATTCCTAAGTCGTAGTTATTTAGCGTATTGCTGAGGTTTCTAGAAATGTGGTGGAAAAGGGTCCGATGGGGATGGGGATGGGGTTTTGATTTTTTGATGGTTTTGTAGTTGGTTTTTGGTGTATGCGAATGACCTACTAGTAAGCAATTTAGAGACCTAATATATTACAATAATAACTAACAATGGACTTCATCATTCCGTATTAAATACGGTATTAGACTATCTAATCCATAATTATTAGTAATGGATTGAGTGGTCTCTCAAATATATAAAATAAAAAATAAGAAAACGGCTTTAGAATATATTGAACAATGAAAATGTAAACCTCACAGTTATATACCATGTCCTCCACACCCGCTTCACTGAGCATCGTGGGATTGGCTCATGACAACCCAAATTCAGTTCAACCTACATTAACATATAGTCTGGTTGCAAGAATACTCTTGAACCTATTTGCATGCAAACCAATACAGAGTTCAGAGGAAAATTTAAAAACTAACAAACAAAAGTAAAAGGGGAAGTCTCTCTAACCTTAGCAAACATTTTTGAACATGTTCTGGTATTACGTCTGACGAGCCCAATTCCTACTGGGTCAGCCCCAACCAATCAAGGAGTCCAAATCAGCTATAAAGCACGTCGAGCTCAGTTCGAGAAATAGACTCAGTCCAAGATTCAGGAAATCCAGAAAGATAAGAGCACATGAAAGAGAGATTACAGAGATATCCACTCTCGAAGATTAAAGTTATTTTAATTGTACTTACCTTTTATAATTATCCTCCCCAAACAATTAGTACCCTCACACTTACCTCACCGCCTCACCATGCATATAAATTGTAAGTCCTCTCCACATGAGCGACACACCTTGGCATCTCTCTACACTCCTCTACACACATATAGCTTCTCTCTCCTAGCTTCTCAATAGTGAAATTTCTACAGTTTCGTGGGCGTAGGTAAATTATCGAACCACATAAATACTGTCTTTGGTGTGTGATTGCTTTCCTTTGGCGTGTGTTTTCTATATTACAAATTTCCTAATAGTTTAGTCAATTTTCAATGGGAATGGAGAGACGGATTTCGCTGGATTTTTGGTGGGTTTTTCAGTGGGATTTTAGTGGGTTTTTCAGTGGGTTTTGGGTGAGATTTCAGTGATTTTTTTTTGTGAATTTTCAATGGATTTTTCGATGGGATTTTAGTGGGTTTTTGGTGAGATTTTTAGTGGATTTTTCTATGATATATGGTGGATTTTCAATGGATTTCTGGTTGTGAAGCTTTTGTGCTGTGGAACTTTAGTGAGAGAGAGAGAGAAAGTGAGGAGGAAATTGGCGCCAGCGAGGGAGAAATGCCTAACTAGAACTAGCGAGTGAAAAGGTCATTATGAAAAGAGCAATGCAATTGAGACATAATTTATGGATATAATTTGGAGACATAATGAGTTGTCATCAATGATATGATAATGAATTCATTTAATGCTATATTAAGACTCATCATTAAATATATTTCAGTATCACTTCATTGGTGACAACTCATTATTTCCTTAAATTATGTTTCAATAGCATTAGTGTTATGAAAAATAGATAATAGAATAGATAGTCTGTTAAACCCAAATTTTAAGGAAAAACTATTTAAAATAGTTAACAAAGACTGTTTAACGAGCCCTTTGGAGTTGCTCCAAGGTCTTCTAACGGCACTCTTCAAATAACATGTATCTTGTTCTTGTCGAAAAAATCTCGACCTTCTTTGTTTTATTTCTTCTAAATGCCAGATCTTGCAAATCCACAGACAACATTGCTCCCGACCGGCCTATAAAAGACGGTGACATTTTGGTCTCTAATGGAGGATTCTTCGCGCTTGGGTTCTTTAGCCCCGTCAATTCTAGCAATCGGTACGTGGGTATTTGGTATAACAAAGTTTCAGAACAAACAGTAGTTTGGGTCGCAAACAGAGACAATCCGGTCACTGGTTTTACTAGTGTTCTCTCCATTGACAATACTGGAAATCTGGTTTTACTCGACCAAAACAGAGACATTCCAGTCTGGTCGACCAATGTTTCAGTCATGACCGACGGAAATGCCAATTCAGCACAGCTCTTGGATACTGGTAACTTGGTGTTGCTTCAAGGTAACAGCCAAAGTTTTGTTGCGTGGCAAAGCTTTGATTATCCTACAAATACTATGCTTCCTTACATGAAACTTGGGGTCGACCGTAGGACAGGTTTGAGCCGGTTCTTGACATCCTGGAGGTCACGTGAGGATCCAGGAACCGGGGAGTATAGCTTGAAAATGGACCCCAATGGTTTGCCCCAGTTGTTCATCTACAAGAGTTCGGTTCGGGTATGGCGAAGCGGGCCATGGATTGGTCGTGGGTGGAGTGGTGTCCCAGAGATGAACAATGTTTACAACTTGAACTATAGTTATGTTGACAATGATGAGGAGGTCTTCTATGGGATGAATGGTATGCGCAACACCTCAATAGTCTCGAGGATCATGATTAATGAGTCGGGGGTGGCTGAAAGGTTAACGTGGTTTGAAGAGAATCATAGATGGATAAGAATTTGGTTCGTACCCAAGGACAAGTGTGACAATTACCGCGACTGTGGTGTGAACGGTAACTGCGACTTATATAATTTGGGTCCCTTCGTCTTCGAGTGCAATTGTCTTCCAGGTTTTGAGCCCACATCGGTAAGTGACTGGTACATGAGAGATGGGTTTGAAGGATGTGTAAGAAAACGAGGTGGAAATGTGTGTGGAAATGGGGAGGGATTCGTGAAGGTTGCAAATGCAGGTGTCCCCGACACTTCAATGGCACGTGTAGACAAACGTATGGGAATGAAAGCATGCGAGGAGTTGTGCTTGAGGGACTGCTCTTGCACAGGGTACACGAGTGCTAAAGTAAGTGGTACGGAAATTGGTTGCATCACTTGGTATGGGGACTTGATAGACACCAGACAAATTTTGGGTGGTGGTCAAGATTTGTACATTCGTGTCGATGCAGTTGAGTTAGGTATTTCATCTGTTTTTGTGCTTATTTTCTGATGATAACTGTTTACTTATGGAAGAGTCTTACTACACATTACCGATAAGTACATCTGGCTAGTTACTTGTCATGGAGGATATGTGTGTGAGCCATATTATGCTATGAAGACAAGTAGTTTTTCAGCTTTATCAAATCAATCGGAAGTTATCATTTTCTCTTTGTTTTTTGTCAGCTCAATCTGCAAAAAAGTTGAAGAGATTTAATCGCAAAAGGTTGGTAACGATTGTAGTAGTATCCATCACTGCAATGCTCTGCATACTGTTCTTGGCGTATTGGTTGGGCATGAAGAAGAGAAAAGGTAAGCAAATTATTGTTTTCCGGACTTTTTTTCAACATCACCATATTTACTAGTGGACACCTTCTGTGAAAATGAGTTGAAATCTTTCATTAGTTGATCATGTTCTACAGGGTAGATAGTGCAGCAAACTAGTGACTATCCTGAATTATTTTGTCGGGTAGTAGCGTAAAACGAAAACTGAGCCTCTAGGATTCACAGTTTAATGATTAGTGTGTGGGCATCAAACTAGATACAAATTTAAGAATCACATTGCAAGATGGATTGTTTAAGAAACCATTGGGACATTGTATTTGATCTGTGTTTCATGCCTCGTTTACTGATGTAAAACTATGAACTCAAACAAAATCTGATCCTTATAGCAAGACATGTCATGTGGGTGATCACCAGACTTTCTTGCAGATTTGTGTAGGATAGGAAGACGCAAATTGCCAAGCAGACGCGCCACCTCATTCTATGAAGGGATTTCTGGGGAAAAAGAGATGACCGAAACTCGGACAAATTCAGATTTGCATTTCTTTGATCTCAGCACTTTAGTTGCTGCCACTGGCAACTTTTCTCTTGCTAACAGAATTGGAGAAGGTGGTTTTGGCACGGTTTATAGGGTACCCTCCTCAAATACTGTATAAATTTCTTGAAATGGTGTATTTGCATACATACATCTCTTCGTTCGGCAGAAACGAAAAATAAAAACACCATGCCTCTCTTCGTTCCCCTATGAGAAGTTGCACGGTCGGGGTGGCATGGGCTTGAGTAAGCCAAGATTTCACTTGAACAACATACCTGAATTTGACAATCTATTTTTAACAGTAAATGATTTGATTTTAGGGCCAACTAGATAATGGACAGGAAATAGCTGTTAAAAGACTATCAAAGAGTTCAAGACAAGGGGTAGAAGAGTTGAAGAATGAGGTGACACTGATTGCGAGACTACAACACCGGAATCTTGTGAGGCTCTTGGGCTGCTGCATTCAAGAAGATGAAAAGATATTAATCTATGAATACTTGCCAAACAAAGGTTTGGATTCTCTCATCTTCGGTATGTACACTGCTCTTAAAGCTCCATTTTGTTCATTTTTTTCCTTTCTATATTCAAAATTTACTTGGGAGTAAATCGCTTACCGGAAAATATTTTTGGCATGTCGAGTGTATTACTCACCCAATATGTATTATTACAACTTTAAAATTGTGTGCAGATAAAGCAAAAAGCTCAATGGTAGATTGGAGAAAACGCTTTGAAATCATTTTGGGAATTACTAGAGGGATGATATATCTTCACCATGACTCAAGACTAAGGATCATCCATAGGGATTTAAAAATTAGCAATGTATTGCTAGATGCCACTATGAATCCAAAAATATCGGACTTCGGTATGGCAAAATTTTTTGATGGGGACCAAATTGAAGCAAAGACGAATAGAGTAGTTGGAACATAGTAAGTATCACTACAAGAGAGGAGAAAGAGAGGTCTAAAATAGAACAAAACTCAGTTTTAACAATTTACTTGACATTTTTGTGATTGCAGTGGTTATATGTCCCCAGAGTATGCAATGGAAGGACTATTTTCTATTAAGTCCGATGTTTATAGCTTTGGGGTTATGCTATTGGAGATTATCAGTGGCAGAAAGAATAACAGTTACTACCAGGAGAATACTCTTAATTTAATTGGACACGTGAGTACATGTACACATTGCCTTTCAACCAAAGACCTCAACTTTACATTTATTTTTTGGGAATTATGTTTTCTAAACTATTGAAAACTATCATTGTCACATGACCTTTGCAATTTCAATGAGTAAGAAAATGGATATGAGGATTGAGCTTGAAGTGAAACAGAAGGACATGCTGGAATTGAATTGATAATCTTCATGAAGGTTACTTGTTTTTTTCTAGAGAGAAGTATTGCTATTTGATCACTTACCGTGAGATAATGTTTGATGTTGTATCAGGTTTGGGAACTATGGAAAGAAAATAGGGCCCTGGAGGTAGTTGATTCATCGTTGGGGGAGTCATATCGGGCTCATGAAGTTTTGAGATGTATTCACATTGGGCTTCTGTGTGTGCAAGAATTTGTTGTTGATCGGCCTACTATGTTAGAAGTAGCTTTCATGATTTCTCATGAAACCACACTTCTTTCTCCAAACCAACCTGCATTTATTTTAAGAAGAGCAAATAATGGTCCAGGCACATCACCGGCTTGTGTGGGAGCTAATTCTGCAAATGATGTCACACTAACGACGCTTGAAGCTCGTTGTTGAAGGCTCACTCCATCGCAGACTATATGTTGTTTACTCATAACAAGCAGTGTTAGTAGGTTGGCATTGAATTTTCTCTTTGCCCCTGGTAGGTTGTCTAAATGAGGTTTTGTCTCCAGAGCTAAGATGTGTTGTAAGGTACAATTCAGTGCATTTGATGCCAGAACATGTTCAAAAATGTTTGCTAAGGTTAGAGAGGCTTACCCTTTTACTTTTCTTGATTAGTTTTTAAATTTTCCTCTTAACTCTGTATTGGGTCACATGCAAATAGGTTGAGTGTGTTCTTGCAGCCAGACTTGGTGTCTTTGTGGATAATATGTTATGTAGGTTGAAGTTGAATTGATTTTGGGTTGTCTTGAGCCAATACCACGTTGCTAAGTGAAGCGGGTGTGGAGGACATGGTATATAAGTGTGAGGTTTACACCTACATTTTTCAACACATTCTAAAGCTGTCTTTTTTATTTTATATACTTGAGAGACTACTCAATCCATTACTATTTGTAATCGTAAAACATATTGCAGAAGTACAGGATCAAAGACATATTTTATTCGCTTTAGTCTTAAAAGCCATTTGAAAATGTTTCATGTACTTTAGAATCAAAATTGTCTTTTGTTTTTAATGCTCAAATAATATGGTGTTGTTATACAAGACGAATCTACACTAGGTTTTTCACAGCACAAAAAACACTTTAGCATTGTGTAGGGGGGGAGAGATAGAGTAGCAAAGTTTTAACATATAGAGAATTTCATTATATGTCTATTGTTTGTTTTTGAGTTTATATAGACAACCAATAAATGTATTGGGAGGGACATGTTTGTTAATGACTTAACATGCACATCCTTTGGGTGTAAAAGATTTCTCCGAGAGTCATGTCTCTTGGACAATCTCTAATTGGGTTGACCCACCATGGACGCCCCGATTTAGGTCTTTGACTTAGGCCCGATATCTAACAATTACTAATTGATTATGGGTTAGATAGTCTAATACCCGATTTAGGTATTTGTTAAATTACGTATTTTGAGAATCGATATTTTATAGAAAATAATGGTAAAAATAAATTTTAAATGATATAATCAAATAAATGAAGGAAAAAATATTTTTTAATATAATGGAATCGATTTTTTGGGCACTTGATATATATATATATATATATATAACCAGGCCGTCAAATGGCTCTGATACCAAAATACAACAAGATGCGGAATTCATGTGAGTTTAGGAGAATCACAAGATGTTAATATAAATGTGACAAAATAATGTTTTGTCTTATAAAAACTTTTTAAATTAACAAAATATAAATACAAATTACAGAAATAAAATACTTACAATACTAATACTAAGTGGGCTAATAGTGAAAGAGAATATATGAGAAACTCTTTATTTGCATCATTATGAGAGATTTCAGAATACAGGTCTTATGAAGGTGAGAATTATGTCTTGGGAGTGTAATATGTGTTTCTAAAAAAAACCTCCTCCTTCAACTGAAGTGAAGAAACCATTTTATAGACGTAGAAATTACTTAGGGAATCTCTCGCAATGATTCATTTCTTTGCTTTAACCAAAGGTAAAGATTCTTCACTTCAACTTTCGGTGAAAAGTAAAGGTGAATTACTTTAACTCTGGGTGACTTTTGACTAGAGGACACTAGGTGGGTCCTGATGTCTGAGTGCTGTCTGAAACACGGTGCAGAGTGCTATGTGGGTCCCTGCTCCGGACAAAAAAATCTACTTTCGGTGGAGAAAACAGATTTGATGGAAACAATCGGTGCTTTGCTAATGGAAAGGACCGAGGGAATATTTGATATCTTTACATTATACGTAATAGATAGCTTTTCTTTTTTTAGAGGAAGAAAGTAGTGATTGAAGCTATCACGCATAAGAAAAAGAATCATGGAGAAACTAGGTCAGGGGTGAGGTCATCAAAATCAGCAAATGGATCTTGGGCATCTGGATCCATATTGGCATAAGGGTTAACAGAACCTGTGGAGGATGCTGGTGAAGATGAACCACTACTGGCTGCTTACTGAAGAAGCTTCTTAGCAATGACAATGAGCTCAGAAGACTTCGGTTTAGGCTGCTTGGAGGAGCCTAGAACTTTAGTAGAGTTCTTAGAGAAGGACTTTTTCTGCTTGTGTTTGACTGTTGAAGGCTGTTCAGATGCCTGAGACTGCTCTGGAGTGAAAATCCTGAGGGCTGGCATAGCCTTTGTTGGTGGTGGAGTTACTGCTGGAAGGATTGCGGCAACAGTTAATACTGTAACTGGTGCTGAGATCTTTACTGGAAACTCCTGTTTTACTTGGGCAATAATACGATCATGTTGGAATCTTGGCCACCATTTCACACTAGATTGCCTGCAGATAAAATTAGAACTAATTTTCCAAGACCATTTATAAATCCAGGGAAGCTTATATTTATTAAAAAATATTAACAGACTCGTGAAATGAGTTCTATCATAATAACTAGGTTTAAAAACAGAGGCAAAATAAGTGACCTGATCTTGTAGGCCCAGATGTAGAATTTCAGGTATGGGGCCATGAAGAAACCACCACTGTGCAAACTAAGCAGGAATCTGACTTTTGAAATTCTTATCGAATTGAATGAATCAGGAATGAGTTAATGACTCATCCTGATAGAGGAGAAGTTTATTTCATGACTCAATATAATCATAGTAATTAAACTTCTTTTCATATCCCTCGAGATCTTTGAGTAAAAAAGGGTAAGATCCCCATTCTTTGAGAGAGATGAACTTTAAAATATATAATGAATGATATATTATTTTACTTGAGTCATTCCTATCAAATATAGGTTTGATATGAATAGACTGAGTAAAGAATAATATATTCTGATAAAAAGTAAATGTTTTCTCCGGATCAGATAGGATAAAGTTTCATCCTGGTTCCAGATAAATATTTACTATATCTTTTGGGTTATTTAAATGAGCATGAATAGGTTCAATGACAAACACTGTAATGGGTTCACCCTTTTTAACATAGTCAACTTTTGGGCCTGTGTGGGCTATGAAAGTTGGCTTGGATTTAGAAACTGGATATGGACTGACTAGTTGACTTGGAGCAACTAATTGTGGGCTTGAAGAATTAGCTGGTTCCTTTTGGGCCATTTGAAGAAAAGTGGATGGGCTACCAAGGTAGATTGGACCACTGGTCTTACTGGGTTAGGTTTACCAAGAGGTTGGTAACGATTAGCAATTTGGATTGGGCTTGACAAAAGTACTGGACTTGGCAAGGTTAATTGGGATTTGTTTTTTATAGTATCTCTCCCGGCTTTGGAAGAGGTACTAGCCTTATTGACTTTCCTGTCTACCACGAGGTTCCTGCAAAAATTCACGGGTTAGGAAATCAGGTATGCAGTTATTACTGCCTTTAATATATTCGATGTCAAAATCGAAAATACTTACAATAGACTGTCATCTGACAAAAATCTGCTTACTAGCAATGTTTCGTACATCATTTTTCAAAACATATTTTGCAGATTTGCAATCAACGCGTACTAAAAATTTTTGATCAAGAATATCATCCTGAAATTTAGAGATACACAGGACAATAGATAAAATATCTTTTTTAATAGTACTATAATTTTTTTGTGCATTATTCCAGATACTAGAATGGAAACGAACAATTTGCTCTGGGGAGTCTAGAGTGAGTTTTTGAAGGAGGATACCACCGTAGCCAATGTCGGAGGCATCAATTTGGATGATTTTAAAAGAATCAACCGAAGGAATACCAAGGCAATGCAAAGTTTTAATGAACTATTTGATTTGCTGAACAATGGATGTATGAATAGAGGTCCAAGGAGGAGGATTTCCTTTGAGCCTATCATACAGAGGTTTAACGGTTTTCCTAAGATCCTGATAAAAGTCAGAAACATAATTTAGGGAACCTAAGAACCTTTGCAACTGGGTTTTATCCAGAATCTCATCAGGAAACTTATCTGCAAAATGGGTAGAATGGCTGATGGGAACAATGGTTGATTGTTGTATGTTGTAACCAAGGAACCTTACTGAGGTTTGGAACAACCTAATTTTACTAGCTGAGATAACTAGACCATTGTGCCTAACTATCTCAAGGAAAGCATGAAGATGCTTCCAATGTTCTTCTATTGACTTGGAGAAGATGAGGATATCATCTATATAGACAATAGAAAAATGACTAATACCATTAAAAATTTCATTCATTATATTTTGAAATTCACTAGGTGCATTTTTTAATTCAAAGGGCATTACATTCCATTCATAATGACCAAAAGGAGTTGTAAATGCAGTCTTATATCTATGATCAGGAGATATAAGAATTTGCCAGTAACCACTTTTCAAATCAAATTTAGAAGAGATTACTGAATTACTAAGTCTTTTAATTAAATCCTGTTTATTTGGAATTGGGTACCTGATCCATTCCAAAACAGCATTTAATGGCTTATAATTGATTACTAGTCTTGGTACGCCTCTTTCTAATTCCACATTTTTGATGACATAGAAAGCTGGACATGACCAAGGAGATTTGGATTTTCTAATGATACCATTTTTAAGTAATTGGGCAATCTCTTTCTTGCAGATTTTCATTATTTCATGGCTCATTTGAATTGGTCTAGATTTAGTAAGGATATTTGTCTCACTAAATCTTTTATGTAGGGAAGTTTTACCATATGTTTCTTCCTATGCCAAAAAGCTGTAGGAAGGCTAGAACATACTTCTTCTTCCAATTTTAACCTAAATTGCTCAATCTTTTTAATTAAGATTGGATTTGTTAATTGTTCTTGAACTCTTTTATAGTTAATTTCATCTTTGAGAAATTTTACCTGTTGAGTTTTTTGATTAATTGCATTAAGATGCTGACTGAGTGATTTTTTAGTTGTCTTAATGTCTTAGTTTCTGGTTTACTGATAAATTTGAAAGTTACTGATTGACCAAATGGCTTAGTGGTTACACCCATAGTGTCTGTTGTAAATAGATACAATAAGTATACAAATGGTAATCTCAGGATGACTTCACTAGTCATATTTTGTACTAGGACAAAGATGTTTTGAAACATACATTGTCTTGACAAATATGAACATTTGACAACTTATATTTAACTTTCATTTTACTACCATTTGCTGAACTAAATTTCTCAAGTGTTTTTTGATAATACTTAGTTGGTATGTCTTCTTGAATACAATTAACATCTGCACCTGTATCAATAAGGGCAACAGTTTCAAGTTTAAAATCATTAATGATGATTTGTACTTGAGAATACCATTTTTGGAAATTAATTTTGTTAACCAAATTAATTCTGTAACTATCATTAGTTTGTGAACACCCATCGTGAGATGGCAGCTTCGTTACACCCGAATTTTCCACTAAAGAGGTAGAGGTTACAGGTATCCGCTGTAATTGTGTTCTATCCTGAAATTCTGTCTCAGATTGTTCATTAACTAATGACTGTTTTTCAGGATCAAAATCCTTTGTAGCTTCAAAGCTATCTGTGTGTAAAAAACTTAATGCTTCTACAAATTTTTTGTCTTGAGCCTTTAGTTCTTTAATTTCAGATTTAATTTTATTAACTTCAGCTTGGAGATCTTGTAAAGTGAGTTCTTTCTTTTTCTCTTTACTAAATCTTTCCATTGCTGTATTGAAGCTAATAAGTTGTTTGCTACTGGAAGTATTCTTATCATCTTTTTTTACTAAAAGATCTTTGAGTTTTTTAACATATTTGATTTTTAACTCAGGATCCTCAATTTTGCTAATCAACTCAATGAGAATGTTTTCTGCCTCATTCTCTTTGATTATTACATTAATTGTCTTGCAAAGACAACTATCCTTACAACCTATTTTAATGTTAGGTTCACTAGAATTATCTGATGCTGAGAGGTACTCAGATCCAATTTCAGAACTACTATGAGAGTCTGAACTGTCTTTACTATAATTGTTTAGCCTAAAAATTTTAAGAATTTCTTCTTCTTCTTGTGGGGCTAAGTTCAATCTTTTAACTTGTTTTTTAACTGGACAATTAAAACTAATATGACCTGTTTTACCATAGTTAAAATATTTAACATCTTTATCTTTTTTAGACTTAGATGTATTTTCTTATAAGTTTTAGGCTTATAAGATTTTCTAGAGTTTTCATAAAAATTAGGTTTGCGAAAAGTCTTTTTACTCCTAGAGTAGTGACTTTTGCTGCGAGAATAAGGTTTATGAGTTTTATGTCTTCTGGTAACAGATGGTACTACTGAAGGGAGACCATATTGTTCACAGAAATTTCTTATTTCATATTTAGCTTTTTTCTTGTCATTGGCAAATTGTTTACTGAGCTTCATGTCAATACACATCTTAAGTCCTTCATTTTGGATGGTACTAACAAGATTGTCATATGTGAGGGAATCATATTCAATAATCCTGTGTCTTTACTAAGTGCATCCATAATCTTATGGGCAAAGAGATTTGGGAGGCCATTCACAAATTTTTCTTTCCAGAAAGATTTATTGCAATCTGGTCGGAGCATGACTCTAGAGATTAATACATCTTTGTACCATCTAAAGTCACTGAGTGTTGGGCAACTAAGATTACTGAGTTGGTCATGGATCCTAGATTCAATGTTACTAGGTGTACCAACAAAATGTTTAATAATGGTATAAATAAGAGTATTGATACCATCAGATTTACCTTGTCCAATATTTGGGTCAAAAAAATGTATACCATCATCATCTTTGACAACAACATACTTTATCTCTGTTTTCTGGAGTGAGATAATTGTCCCACCAACTACATAACATACCAGTGAATCCTGATGTGATAAGGTCAACTATTTCAGGTTCAGTCTGGTCAAGATTGGTAACATAGATATTGATAACCATGGACATATGGTTGATTTTATTTAATATTTCCTGTTCACTTAAATCATCTATGTTCCATTCATAGAGTTTGTTAGCTTGAACAAAAAACTAATTACTAATATTCTTTTCTTTAAATTGAAGATCAGGTGGTGTTGGTCTCGTATACCAATTTTTACTAATATTGGTTGGATTAACATTTGAAAAAGTCAATTTGTTAATCTGAGTGTTACCAAATTGTTCTTCTAAGTTACTTATTTCAGAATCAGATGAACTTACTGAGTTTACTTCTTCTGAATTGCTAGAAGTTTGATTAATGACAGTGACTTGAGAAGTGCCTTCTTTCTTTTGAGAAGCTGGTTCTTTCTGCTTCATTTTAGAAATAAGTTTTTCAATCTTCTCAATATTTTGACTGTCTTTCACTCCTACTTTACTACGATCTTCAGGTAGATGAATTAGAGGTTTTTCTAATTTATTACCTGGTTTGATCTCATCAATTTTATTTTCAATTTTATATAACTGTTTACCTATAGTGATTAGGCTTTGGTTAGTAAAATTGTTTTGTTCAACAATTTTCTTTTCAGACTCACCTGTGGAGAGTTTGAAAGGGGAGGCTACAACAGGTTTACCATGGTTAATGACAATAGTTTCTGCTGGAGGGTGACTAGACGATACAATGATTTTTTTTGTTTTCCACTTGTATTGTGTGACAACATTAACTTCTTTGTGAAAGTCATCAAGATAATCAAAAAATAAGATTTCAGCTTCTAGCTTATACATTAGCTTAATCCACTATTTTCTTATCTCAATTTGTTGGTTATTATTGAATCTTTTAAAGTACTTTTGTCTTTTAAATTTATTTTTTAATGATTGAAAGTCTATTTTTAGTTTATTCATATCAGGCATGAATAAGGTACTAGATTCCTTTCTAATCATGAGTAACTGATGGTTATTACTCTAAAGGTCACTAGCAGTAGGAGAAGGGGTGAAATCATCGTCTTCATCATCTTCTTCCTTTTTCTGTTGTAGAATACTTTGGTATGGAGTATAACATGGCTTACTAACTTGTGAAGAGGAATTATCTATTCCTTTTAACTTGAATAGTCTTTGAATTTCTTTATCTATTTCTTGGTCTCTTTTAGAGAGTCTAGAACTAGATTCACATTTTCTTCCTTCACAAATTTGAACAGGTTTATTTATGATTTTGCTTGATCTATTGGATCTTGCAGAATCAAAGGAGATTCTTACTGAGCCATCCTCTAACTGATGGATGCTTTCTAAGTCAGTGGTTGTGTTTTCACTGTCCTTATCATGATTTTCATTAAATGCTTTAAAGAGCCAACTAGTTTTATAGATGTCTCGATGAGATACCTTTGAGATATTTTATCCAGTCCAATCTACTCTTATTTCTCCAAACTCATGTTCTTCTTCATTTACTATATTAGGTATAGTACCTAATGAAGATCTAGATGAGCTAGCCATAGAGTTAGATCTAAATAATCTACTCATGGTTAAATCTAATTTTTTAATTTTATAATTTTTTGTTTAAATTTGTTTCCATTGTACATACCCCCTAACATACCAATTCCCTCAGAACCTGTCTGTTTTCCCCTTAAACTGCCTAGACCAGGACTTACAAATGGGAATGATCGACTATTCTCTCTTGGGAGACAAAGACTGGGTGACAAGGGTAGAAAAACTAAACAATCAATTTAATGAATTGAAATTGAAGAGATTTAACACAAGTAAGACAACTTAAATAAAACTGCATGAGTAACTATCCATTCCAAAATAGCATTTAATGGCTTATAATTAATTACCATTTTATAGACGTAGAAATTACTTAGGGAATCTCTCGCAATGATTTCTTTCTTTGCTTTAACCAAATGTAAAGATTATTCACTCCAACTTTCGGTGGAAAAGTAAATGTGAATTACTTTAACTCTGGGTGACTTTTGATTAGAAGACACTAGGTGGGTCCTGATGTCTGAGTGCTGTCTGAAACACGGTGCAGAGTGCTATGTGGATCCCTGCTCCGGACAAAAGAAATCTACTTTCGGTGGAAAAAACAGATTTGATGGAAACAGTCGGTGCTTTGCTAGTGGAAAGGACCGAGGAAATATTTGATATCTTCACATTATACGTAATAGAAAGTTTTTCTTTCTTTTAGAGGAAGAAAGTAGTGATTGAAGCTATCACGCATAAGGAAAAGAATCATGGAAAAGCCAGGTAAGGGTGAGGTCATCAAAATCAGCAAATAGATCTTGGGCATCTGGATCCATATTGGCATAAGGGTTAACAGAGCCTGTGGAGGATGCTGGTGAAGATGAACCACTATTGGCTGCTTACTGAAGAAGCTTTTTAGCAATGACAATGAGCTCAGAAGACTTCGATTTAGGCTGCTTGGAGGAGCCTGAAACTTTAGTAGAGTCCTTAGAAGAGGAATTTTTCTGCTTGTGTTTGACTTTTGAAGGCTGTTCAGATGCCTGAGGCTGCTTTGGAGTGAAATCCTGAGGGCTGGCATAGCCTTTGTTGGTGGTGGAGTTATTGCTGGAAGGATTACGACAACAGTTGATACTGTAACTGGTGCTGGGATCTTTACTGGAAACTCCTGTTTTACTTGGGCAATAATGCGATCATGTTGGAATCTTGGCCACCATTTCACACTAGATTGCCTGCAGATAAAATTAGAACTAATTTCCCAAGACCATTTATAAATCCAGGGAAGCTTATATTTACTAAAAAATATTAATAGACTCGTGAAATGAGTTCTGTCATAATAACTAGGTTTAAAAACAGAGGCAAAATAAGTGATTTGATCTTGTAGGTCCAGAGGTAGAATTTCAAGTATGGGGCCATGAAGAAACCACCACTGTGCAAACCAAGCAGGAATCTGACTTTTGAAATTCTTATCGAATTGAATGAATCAGGAATGAGTTAATGACTCATCCTGATAGAGGAGAAGTTTATTTCATGACTCAATATAATCATAGTAATTAAACTTCTTTTCATATCTCTCGAGATCTTTGAGTAAAAAAAGGTAGGATCCCTATTCTTTGAGAGAAATTAACTTTAAAATATATAATGAATGATATATTACTTTACTTGAGTCATTCCTATCAAATATAGGTATGATATGAATAGACTGAGTAAAGAATAATATATTTTGATAAAAACTAAATGTTTTCTCCGGATTAGATAGGATAAAGTTCCATCCTGGTTCTAGATAAATATTTACTATATTTTTTGGATTATTTAAATGAGCATGAATAGGTTCAATGACAAACACTGTAATGGGTTCACCCTTTTTAACATAGTCAACTTTTGAGCCTGTGTGGGCTATGAAAATTGGCTTGGATTTAAAAACTGGATATGGACTGACTAGTTGACTTAGAGTAACTAATTGTGAGCTTGAAAAACTAGCTGGTTCTTTTTGGGCCATTTGAAAAAAAGTGGATGGGACTACCAAGGTAGACTGGACCACTGGTCTTACTGGGTTAGATTTACCAAGAGGTTGGTAACGATTAGCAATTTGGATTGGGCTTGACAAGACTATTGGGCTTGGCATATATATATTTCATCATACTTTTAGATACGAATTATATCTATTTATAATATATTAGGTCTATAAATTACTTATTGGTAGTGCATTAGATCCCAACATCTAGTGGAAATAGATAAAATCCAAAACTAATACCAACCTATACACAAAAAAACCATAAAAAAATAAAGACCTATCCCCATCGGACCCTCTTGCACCATATTTCTAGAAACCCTCAGCAATACGCCAAACAACCATGGCTTAGGAATCGTGTTGATTAAAACTCTTAAATCTGAGTTTCTCAACTCAAGTGAGAGATCCTCACAATTCATCGTAATACCATTTGAGATATATTCACATTGGGCTTCTGTGTGTGCAAGAATTTGATGCTGATTGACTTACTATGTCAGAAGTAGCTTTCAAGATTTCTCACGAAATTGCACTTCCTTCTCCAAACCAACCTACATTTATTTTCAGAAGAGCAAATAATGATCCAGGCACATCAACGGCTTGTGTGGGAGCTAATTCTGTAAATGATACAGTATTTGAGGGAGGCTACCTTATAAACTGTGTCAAAACCACCTTCTCCAAGTCTGTTAGCAAGAGAAAAGTTGCCATAGTGCTGAGATCAAAGAAATGCAAATCTGAATTTGTCCCACTTTCGGTCATCTCTTTTTCCCCATAAGTCCCTGCATAGAAAGATGAAGCAGCGTGACTTGGTGATTTGTGTCTTCCTATCTTGCACAAATCTGCAAGAGAGACTGGTTTGTCACCCACATGGCATGCCTTGCTATGAGGATCAGATTTTGTTTCTGAGTTCATAGTTTTACATAGCTAAATGAGGCATGATACTCAGATGACCTTATCTACCCTGTGGAACTTCATCAACTAGTGAAAGATTTCAATTCATTTTAAGAAAAGACATGGACTAGTAAATCATGCTGATGTTGAAAAGAAGTCCAGAAAACAATTTTTTTACCTTTCCTCTTCTTCATGGCCAACCAATACGCCAAGGACAGTATGAAGAGCATTGCAGTGATGGATAATACCACAATTGTCACCAACGTTTTGCGATGAAAGTTCTTTGACTTTTTTGCATATTGAGCTGAAAAAAAATAGAGAAAAAAGATAAAGTCTGATTGATTTGATAAAGCTCAAAACTATTTGTCTTCATAGTTGCTCCTGGGGCAAACTAGCCCAACTTTGGTGCTTAATATTACTTGCTTTTGTTTGGGTAATCTTTTGAAACTTTCAATGTCCATGTAATTTGAGAATAATTGAAGTGAAAGATATCCAGAGGGCTCACAAACATAAAAAAGAAAACTCCTCCATTACAAGGTACTAGGTGATGGTTAGGTCCAGACATAACAAATTAACCTAGGAGAGAATTAGAGTGTACAAAAGTAATCATTAGCAATCATAAAATTTCTGGAGCGCTCCTTTCAGTAAAAAATGTGTAAGACTCTTTCATAACTATTGGGCTTTCACAGTGAGGTCCAATCATTAAGAACTCAGGCAACTACAGCTCAAAAAAGAAAACAGATATCATCAGAAAATCAGCATAAAAACAGATGAAATACCTAGCTCAACTGCATCCACACGAATGTAAAAATCCTGGCCACCATCTACAAATTGCCTCGTATCTACCAAGTCCCCATACCAGGTGATGCGACCAATTCCTGTTCCATTAACATCAGCACTTGTGTACCCTTAGCAAGAGCAGTTCCTCAAGCACAAGTCCTCGCATGCTTCCATCCCCATACTTTTGTCCACTAGTGCCATTGAAGTGTCAGGGACCTTTACATTTGCAACCTTCAAGAATCCCTCCCCATTTCCACACACATCTCCACCTCGTTTTCTCACACATCCTTTGGACCCATCTCTGAAGTACCAATCACTTGCCGATTTGGGCTCAAAGCCTGGAAGGCACTTGCACTCGAAGGGACTCGAATTATATAGGTCACAATCACTGTACACACCACACTGCCTATAATTGTCGCACTTGTCCAAGGGTGCAAACCAAAATCTAAGCCATCTATGGTTCTCTTCAAGCCACACAAACCTTTCAACCAACCCAGACTCATTGATCATCATCCTTGAGAAAATTGAGGTGTTGGTTATACCATTCATCAGGTAGACCTCCTCATCATTGTCAACAAAACTACCGTTCAAGATGTACGCATTGGTCATTTCTGGGACACCACTCCACCCATGCCCAATCCATGGTCCCGTTCGCCATACTCGAACTGAGCCCTTGTAGAAGAAGAACTGTGATGACCCATTTAGGTCCAATTTCAGGCAATACTCTGGATCCTCGCGTGACTTCCAGGATGTCAAGAACCGGTTCAAACCTTTCCTGCGCTCGACCCCAATTTTCATGTAAGGCAGCATAGTATTTGTAGGATAATCAAAGTTTTGCTTTGCAGCAACACTTTGGCTGTTACCTTGAAGCAACACCAAGTTACCAATATCCAAGAGCTGTGCTGAAGTGGCATTTCCGTCAGTCATGGCTGAAACATTTGTCGACCAGACTAGAATGTCTCTGTTTTGGTCGAGTAAAACCAGATTTCCAGTACTGTCAGTGGAGAGAACACCAGTAAAACCAGTGACTGGATTGTCTCTGTCTGCGACTCAAACTACTGTTTGTTCTGAAATTTTGTTATACCAAATACCCACATTCCGGTTGCTAGAATTGCCGGGGCTAAAGAACCCAAGCGCGAAGGATCGTCTATCAGAGACTAGGATGTCACCATCTTTGATAGATCGGTCTGGAGTAATGGCGTCAATGGAAGCACAACATCTGTGAAGAAGAAATAAAACCAGAAAAGTCAGGATCTTTTCTACACAATACATGGTCTATTGGATAGTTTTCTTTCCTAATACCATTCAAATTTAACTAACAGCGGCTGAACAACACCTTAAAGAGACCGGCATAGTGGTGAAGACGAAAAAATTCCTTTCAGTGCGGTATGGATATTATTTCTTTTTTGTTTTCTTCTTTTTTTTCCGCTTTGATTGATGATAAGAGATGAAAGAAATTAGGATAGATTGTGACTTCAAATCATGCAAAGTCAAAGAAAATGAATATATGTTATTAATAGAAGAGAAAAACAAAAAAATTACAAAACTCTCTCCAATAAGTCTCTTTCCATTCACCTTCATTTCTTACTTCTCCGTAACTCTCGGAAGATAGGCGTTAGACAAACAGATTTTTCATGAACAAACTTTAAGGCTTAAAATTTGAAAAACATCATTTCAGTTTGTACCTTCAGCTTTAGATTGTTTTTGGAATCCAAACAAAATTTAAAAGTTCAGTACTGATCAGTTAACTACTGTTTTTCATTAGTTTGAATAGAGTCAACAACGAAAAGAACCCAAATTCATAAAATATTTTGCAGGTCATATTGGTTTTCAAACAATTATTGAGGTCATTTTTACCGTCCCCAGTTGCATGTGGATTAGCATTTAAGCGTAACTCATAGAGGTTGAAACGTATGCAAGAAAAACAATTTTAATTTTTTTTTTTGTACACGTGGGAATTGTTGCAACCATGTGATTATCAAACTCATAGTCTACTTCGGATGGACATAATCACCCACTTATCATGCTATTGTTTAAACTCGGACTTTATACAGCCTCACGACTTGAACTCTGTACGCTCAATCAACCACTAAACAAGTCCATGCGGGTTAAGTATGTCTTGATTTGGGGAGTGGTGTAATCAGATGCCCTAAGCTAGTGGGTATGCTATTATGGTGGTCAGGATTCAAGGGAAAGGTGGGTTCATTTACAGTTCAACTAATTTCAGATTAGGGGATATTGTTACAATAAAAAAAAAATGTATAATAAGTAGCATAATTACTAATCCATAGATCATAATACCTTGGCTTGCAATTTTTTCCAGCATAATTTAAAATTTGAAAAACGTAAAGCAAATACAACATCAACAAAGTCTTGTCCGAATTGATTTCTTGTCCCCAGGAAGGAAGGAAGGACCGACCCAATTGTAAGGTTATTATATTATGATATGTAGATCACGGTTTTGAATCGCATAAACAATCTCTCAACGTAAAACTAACCCTCCTTACATCTATAATGACAAAAATCTGGTGCACCGAGGGGTACGCCCTTTTTTCTTTTAGGAAGGTAGGACTCACCAATTGCATCATACAACCATGATTTCCCCATAAGCATAAATCTAGCTCCAGAGGGGATTGAAATCCATAAAAAAAACACCCTTTTGAAGATCACAACAAAAAAAAAAACTAAGATAGTGACTAATCCATGATTGGAGGATTGATTTGCTCTGGCACTGTGAACTCTCCGGCGATTGGTCTTCTTCTCCGGTCGTGTTCTTCCTTTGTTGTAGCAATTTCTTAACTCCATCAACCGACTCCTTTGCTTTTATTGACCCAATTTCCCTTGAAGAAAATGAAGGATTGGGTTGGGAGGGCTCGGAATTCTGGTCCATATTCAAGGTGATTTTCCTCTGCTCCTCTTTCCAAGCAGCTTCTACAATTATGGCCAAACTAACGATAGCTAATCGAGAGGTCATTCTGGTTCGCGATTAGATTGTTCATCGATTTTTCAGATTCTTCAAGCTAAGTGGGTTCACTAAGAAACCCCTAATCAATATACTCTCCTTGTCAATTGTTTTTTTAGTTTTTCCCTTGTCTTTTGTTAAAAAAATATACATATATAGTTATAATTACACACATGCACGCACTATACACACTACACACATAATTATATACAGACATATGCATTACACACACATATTTTTAATAAAATCTAATTTAATGTATTTTTTTAATATTATTTAATTATTTATTAGTTATTGTTCTTTTTTTTATCAGATATTATTGTTCACTTATTATGTTATTCAATTTGTTATTGTTCATTTATTGTGTTATTCAGATATTATTTATTTAGATCAAATATTTGTTAAATATAGATTATAATATAATAATAATAATTATGATTTATGTTATGTTTATAAATATTTTTAAATTAAATAATAGAAGGGTAAAACTGAAAATTAATTTATTTTCAGACGTCAGCTCTGTATAGTTATCAAACAGTTTAATTCAATTCAGTACTTCAATTTCAGTGAATACCAAACACTCCACAAATTTAGTTTTCAACAGTGTTTTAAAATTCGGCCCAAGCCTGACGGGTTGACCCGATGAACTGGTGTTTAAACCGGGCCGGTTCATCTATTGAACCGTTTATGCATGTAAACCGCAAAAAACCCGATAAACCGGAAAAAACTCGAAGAACCCATCAACCCGGGCGAGTTTAGTCAAACCAGCCAGATCATTACATTTACTATAAAATAAAGAATTTTGGGCAGTTTGGGCATTTTGGCCTAAACTGTTTCCACTTTCCAGCCACAGCCTCCTTCTTGGCAATCGGTGGAGAGGTGGACGACCTGAGCCTCCTTCTCTCTCTGTCTCTCTCTCTGTGGTCTCTGCACTCAACAGTAGTGTGCACTACAAGCACCAAAGGGAGTAAGTCATCCAGTAAGGAACTCGATTGAAGACTCAAGTGGAAGGAACTTTCGATTTCGAAGGAGAATGCTGCTTCAAAGCTCCATCGAGGCATCGATGACAACCATCAGGAACTAGCAGCAGGTACTGTGATACTCTCTCTCTCTCTCGATCTATCTGCTCTCTGACTCTTGGTGTATGACTATGCTAGATCTGATTTTTTATTTGTATTTTGTATACATTGAATCTTTGATAATTGATAATGCTATATTTTATACATTAAATGAAGCTTTGATTTTTTATACATTGGTTTTCTTATCCTTTTGGATTGTTAAAAATCCAAAGTTGATCGTGATTGTAACTATGATGGTGTGGATCAGTTGCCTGTGTTGCTTCATCTGAAGGTTTGAGGTCCACACTCGCTTGCACTGTCATTTGACGTGGAGATCCAATTAGCATGTAGTCCCTTTGACTCACTTGTATACTGATCGAATTAAATTGTGCATCTGTCTGTAAGTGAACGTTTCTATATTTTTAATAATATTGGGATGTTGTTGATGCTAGAAAATTTTAAACTTGAATATCCGGTGGTCTTTGATACTAGTTGGGTTTTTTTTTATTGGTGGTTTTTTGGTTTTGGATGCTCGTATTAGAAAAGTATTGTAATTTTTTAGTCTATTTATTATTATTTATAATTATTTATTTATTATTTTACCGGTTTAACCGGTAAAGCAACAGTTCAACCAATAACCCATTAATCCGGGCTTTTTATCGGGTTGATGTTCGGGTCGAATTTTAAAACTATGATTTTTAACTTTCAGACCTCAATTTTCAAACTCCGCCTTCGAATTAATCTATTTCACACACGACAATCATGTTTGTTTGTTTTTTTTTTCGAGTTTTTGCTCCTTAAAGTTGTTGGTCTTACCTGGTTGCTTTGGTTTTGGAAATTTTTGGTTTTTTCAATCCAGTATGGTGTGTTCTTAGAATGTGGTGGTGGAAGAGTGTCCATTTAGGATTGAAATTGGGAATGGGTTTTTATTTGTGAGTGGTTTTGTGGCTGGTTTTTGGTGTATAGGCTCATATTGGTCCTGGGTTTTATCGTAAGAAACATGAATACAGATGCGGGTGTCATATTCGATATAATGCGGATAAGAGAATACATTAAAATTTTAAAATATATTTAATATTTTATAATTGGACCAATGGGTTAATATTAAATTTGATTAGTAGATAAATATGTTATAGGCAATGGACTAAACCAAATTAGGTAATAGGGTGACAACTAATAAGGTGTGATTATAATTTAGCATAAAATACAAAAAGTTCAAGGGTTATTTGGTGACGGGACACCATCACAAGGAAACAACTCGGAGAGAAAGAGAGACAGAAAGAAGAAAAAAAAACTTTGTTAAAGAGAAATTAGGGCAAGCCGACTCACACTAATCGAAGAGAATGAGTGAGTGAGGTCGGCCTATGCGAGATTTGACGGCATCAAATCTCGCAGGAGTATCAAGAAGGATGAGGAGAAAAAAAAAGAAGCAAAAATAGAAGAAGAGATTAGATACAACATATCTAATCGAGAAAGAGGAGATCTGTGGTTGTGGCTGATCTCAAGTCTGTATCTTCTTCTTCCCATCCTTTTTTTGGGTTTTGATTCTGACCAAATCCCAAGTATCCATGTTTCCTGCGCTTTATCTATTTCCTTTGGGTGTTATGAATCAATCACCCAAAGGTTCGGCACAAGGAAACTGAAATATCAATATTAAAGAATAGGAAAATACTATTTGAATATAATTTGAGAATCTTAATTGAAAATTTAATGATATATAATTATTGGATTGATTGTGAGTTCCATGATATTGAAACTCATAACTAATTTAGTAGTTACATTGAAATTACATCGTTAAATCCCTAAATAAAATCCTTATAGCATTACTCAAAAGAATAATGTCATTGGGCCTGCCCCATGGACGGCCCCTTCAATCAGATAAAAGTCTACCCTTGCCAACTCCACCAAGCCTTGCCTTCAATGGAGCATTTAGATCCAATCGAAGGACATAAAATTCAGACTTTTTTCTACACACATGTAACTCCAAGTCTCGTCAATAATACAACAAAATAAGATAGACTTTAATAAACTTATCTGATGGTCTCAAATAGACTCATTCAACAATCACTAATATTTCTTTTAAAATTATTTACATTACACCGTACCTTCAGACACGGTTTACTCCTAATATATTTACTAAAAAGAAGTGAACTTCCGAATAAGACAACTAACAATAATCCCATGTCTCTCGTGTCTAGAGACATTCTATAATATCAAAAATTGAACATTAATTATATGATATTTATATTTTAGATAATAATTTTTTTTACTATTATTTTTTTAATTATATAATCTAAAATTAAAGTGAATAGCGAATAAAAAAGATAGAGGTAAGATATAGAGATAGGTGTGAATTAACGGGGTTTCTTGAAATTGAGAGTGTATTAGTTAAGTCAAGCAAAGAATATGATATTTTTAAACAAAAAAATAAATTTTAGGATGAATTTTGCACAATTTGATCAAAATAAATAAAAATTAAATTAATTTTAACCGTTGTTATATTTTTATAGCAAGCATTTTTCCACATTAAAACTTGAGCTGTTTTTCTTTGGCAACCTCTAGGATACTTCTCTGCACATGGAAATTTTGTTTGATCTTGATGATAACTTTTCAAACTTGCTGTGGCCGTTTCACATAGGTAACTTGCAGTGAAGGTGTTTCTTGAAGGCGCCGCCACCAAAACGGGTCAATTAAGCCCAGTTGTTCAATACAAACTGAAAACCAACTTCCTAAATATTATAAAATCCTTTAGCTATGGTCCTGTCCGGTGACAATTCCGTAAATTTGATAAGAAATCAATATGAAATGGAATAAGTCGATTTGGATTTAGTTTTTTCAAATGATAAATAGAGATAAACCCATTAAACATATAAAATAAATGCATCTAAACACCTTTTATCCGATATTACACAAATTCATTTATAAATAAAAGTTGGCAAATTCATACAATGAACACCACACACCGTTTAACATATAAATATTTATTTTTTATGACTTCTTGGGTCAAGTAATGATAAATTTATTTTTAATAAATACCTTAATCCAGGCATAAATGACATGTCTTTAACCTGACCGAGGAGGAAATTAGTTAATTTGCACATAAATAGCCCCGTTTAATCAAAAAAAAAAAATGATCAATGTTACAAAATTCAAATGAAACTCAAAAAATTGTAACTCAAATACATATTATCCATTGGATGAGTGTGTTTCATCAATTTTTTCAGTGGACACACACACCACATTTATCCGATGGATAATATGTATTTATATTTTAACTTTTGAATTTTATTTGGCTCATGTACCATTTTTCAAAAAAAAATAATAATAATATTTAGGTTGACTAGTGGTATTGAAGTTTGGTGAAGGTTTCCGACAATTTAACAAAGTCATCACCACCGACAGCGTCGTCTTAGACCCATTCACACTTGTCTCAGGTCTACCGTCCACCCTAAGCTTTAGACAACTTTCCATGAAACCAACAAAGAGGAAAAATAATGACAAATGACTGTCTGGACTTGGGTTGGCATGGCATTTGTTCTATATATAATCACAAACACGTTTTGTACGTATCAACCCATTATACAAAGCCATTAATCTTTCTTCCTTTGCTTGTCCGAAAATTTTGCAAATGGAAGTGTTCGAAGATTTGTTGCCAGTTATGGCTAAAAAGTTAGGAACAGAAGGATTGATCACAGAGCTGTGTAATGGTTTTCGGCTACTGATGGATGGTGAAAAAGGATTGATTACATGTGAGAGCCTCAAGAGGAACTCTCTTCTTCTTGGTTTGCAGAATCTTCGAGACGAGGAGTTGGAGAGCATGGTAAGAGAAGGAGACTTGGATGGAGATGGGGCTCTAAGTGAATTCGAATTCTGTGTTTTAATGTTTTCGTTGAGTCCTGAATTGATGGATATTGGAGCTCAGAGACTGTTTGATGAAGCTCTTGTACATGATTTTAAGCAGCAGTAATTGCTTCAACTATCTGCTAGCTAGCTAATGTTGATTAATAAAAATAATGGAATAATGTAGTCAATTTCTTTGTACATGTTTTTTTTTTGTTCTTGTTGGCTTGTTAATGGATGGGGTACTGTCGTATTTTAAGTTGTGATACTGTTTTTGGGTTGAAATATAGATCTCATAATGCAATTTATTTCAGGTTGATTAATTTTATTAAGAATTATGTAATCTTGTGTACATGACATCTAGATTTCTCTTCTCTTTTTGATGTGACATCTAGAATGAGAAACCAAGTGTTGGCTTTAATTCATTCTCATTCCATCCATTCCATCTATGAATGCAAGCATCCAAAGAAGATGTAGGTAACCTATTGTTCATTAATGAAGTCGGTATGCGGCTGCTAGTGGGTCTTGGGCTTAACTGATATATGTAGTTTATAGGTGATTACAAGTATCTAATGTTTATTATCACAAGAACGGATCCAAAATGACCCTACATTGGAAAGGTTCGTCATTAAACTAAAAAAAAAAAATCCCAAAGCTGGTAGCTTGCATATTAGGGGTTTACTAAAAATTGGCTATTGATATGAGGAGTTTGAGCTCGAGTTTAAACTTAAGTATGCTGGTGGATCTAACTAATGAATCAAATTTATCACATTTGTGGGTATTTTTATCATTATTATAGGTGTTGTTATCACAATTGTGGTAACTACTTTTATCACTTTTCTTCGGTACCACAATAGTGATAAAAATATCCACAATAATGATAAAAACACTTACAAATATGATAAATATCGATACGATACCTATTTTTTTTTTCATACTGCAGGCAACTCCTTGATTCATTAGTTTATTACCCTATTAACATCGACAATGACTATAGTATCCAAAGAACAACTTAAACCTTAATGACAGCCAAAATAAAACATCCACAACATGTTTTGTTTTTATCTTTTTTTATTTTGGTGAAAGAAAAAGTGCTTCAACCCTATATTTTTAATTCTTAATTATTATATAAACTTCTTCATGCATATTAAAAAAACCAAAATTGGAATTTCTTATATTCACATATTACATTACTTGGACTTTCCTATACAAAGTAATTGGTGTAAGAATGTAGAAACGTGAATACATTAAATAAGTCATACTCGTTATGATTCAAGCACAACGAATCAACATATTTGAATACTATTTTACTATTCCAAATTTGAATAATATTTTACTATTCTTTACGAACCTCCTTGATGATCACCAAAACCTTTAAGCGTGAACACTTTGACTCACAATAAGTTAAGGCTATACAAGCCAAACCCGAATTTTCACCGTTCTAGTCTCACACAATTCATGATATATAGAGAAATAATAGAGAACATCAATCGTAGTAATTTTTTGTATTTTATGTGTTGGTAGAATCCCACTATACATAGAGAGATATATAACACATGTGGGGATAATGTGGAAATATTTTAGGAACTATGATAAGGTGGAGAGATTTTAGGATCTAAACCTATCTTTTTCTAGGCTTGACTAAGTTTAAGTTACTCTAAACACTAAGGTGGTGTTTGATAAAGTTGAAAGTTGAACATTGAAAATTGAATGCTGAATTTTAAGTGCTGAATACTGAATTTTTTAATTTGTTGACTGTTTGGTATCAACTGAAATTTAAGTATTTAATTTAATTAAACTGTTTGACAAATATAAGAAGTTGAAGTCTAAAAATTATTATTTTTTTAATTTTGCCCTTTTTTTTAATTATCTTTCCATAACTGACTAATTCTTATCACCACTATCACAGTGGTGGTGGTAGTGGAAGCAGCAATGATGGTGGTGGTGGCGGCGGCAATACAATGGTGGTAGTGATGGTAGTGACATAATGGTGGCGATGGTGACAATGGCGATAATGGTGGTGACGATAATAGTGGTGGTGGTGGTGATGATAGTGGCACAATATTAGTGATGGCGGCAGCGATGGTGATGGTGGTGGCGGTGACACAATGATAATGGTGATGGTGATGGTGGCGATGGTACAATGGTGGTGGTGGTAACGATGATAGTCGTGGTGGTGATAGCGATGACATAATGGTAGTGGTAGCGGTGGCACAATAGTGGCGGCGACAATGACATAATGGTAGTGGTGATAGCGGTGACACAATGGTGGTAACAGTAGTGGTGGTGATAGTGGTGGCAACAATGGTGGTGGTGGTGTCAGTGACAATCGTAATAGTGGCGGCAGCGATAGTGATGGTGATGGTGATGGTGACGGTGGCACAATGGTGATGATGGTAGTGGTGATGGTGATAGTTTTGGTGGTGGTAGCGATGACACAATGGTGGTGAATGTATATTTGTATATTATAAGAAATTGATAAAATCTTTATTGACTAACATTTAACATTAAGTGATAAGTAGGTGACTTGCTGCTTAAAATTTTATCATATTTTTAAGAAGTACTTAAAATATTAAATAGTAAACTTTTAGCCTATTTTTAAGAAATGCTTAAAATATTAAATAGTATGATTTTTAGATTATCAAATGAGTTTTATTTATTAAGTGCTTAAAGTATTTAATTTTAAACCTTAAACGGTATTATCAAACACCCCCTAACTCATCCATATTTATTCAAATTGTGTCCGCCCATAGATGCTGCTGATTTGGGCCTTCCTCGTTTCCACATTTCACCGATTTTTTGGACATTGGTGTGGTAGGTGAAGATCAAATGAATATTTTCCACTGGATTGGTTCATTTAAATATAGACAGACATGTTTATATAAAGATATATAGATATAGACACTCATGTTTATATACAATTCATGTCTTTGATGCTTCATTGTGGTGTGCCTGTTTAGTCTGTAATGGTTGGAGCTTGTGACTGACTTCTCTTGGTTTAATTAAGTGTCTCCGTACGCTCTTGCTGGATTTGGTATATAAAATGATCAAAATGTGTATGAGTTTTGCATTTTATTCTGCTCACAACTAGGAATGGCAGTGGACCAACTTTGGTAGTTAATTTTGGAATTTAAATATGGCCCTTGTTTTCTTAGAATTATCTTTATCCCCTCTTTGCTTCTTGACTTTACCTACTATCTGATGATCCACAGAAAAACATTCGTAAGAAATATTGTGTTGAGCTGTAATTAAATGCTACTAAGTTAGATGTTTACCACTTCTTTAGAACCTTAGGACATTGTATCATATTTGTTTCTTATTATTGTTCTTGGGTAACAGACTTGTTGACATGCAAGGATTGAATTTATCATTCAACTAGCAACAGTGGTTCTAAGTTCAAAAGTGGCCATAGTTCTCACCAAACCAAAGCTGTAAAAACTTTGATTAAGCATGGCATCTCATTAATTTATGCAAGCCTTGCCATGTCTGCTATTGTTCTGAGTTTCTGCATATTTTTCTTGGGAGTTCATTTCGCTAATTGTATCAGTGCAGTCACTTATTCATTATAACCTGCCTATAGGTTGCTTGTATCTTGAGGCTGTTGGATCTCCTCTGCATCTGTTCTTCCTCTTTCGTGCAGAAATTGGTATGCTATTTAATTGCTAGATTGCTTTGCTTGCTCGTTTTTGTTTGATTATTTATATTACTTAGTTGATTAAGTAGGAATGGAAGGAGAAAAAGTGAGAAATAATATGTCAACTCCTCAAACTTCTACAACACTTGGTGAAAACAACTAACTTCTAATCTTTATTGATGAAAATCAATCTACCAACTCAACTCCAATGAGTCTTGGTGAAACAGATAGGCATAAATCAATTGTGTGGAATTATTTCAAGAGGAAAACAATTAATGAGATGTTAAAGGCTGAGTGCAATGAATGTAAAAAATTGCTTGTTGATGGTGATAAGAATGGAACTACCCACTTGCATGACCATCTTAAAAGTTGTCTGAGGAAGAAATATAAAAATTTGAAGCAATGTTTATTGGTATCAAACCAATTAAAGAAAGATACTGAGAAAATAATGGAGAACTGGCGATTTGTTCAAGAGGTGGGGAGGAGGAATCTTGCCAATATGATTATATTGCATGAATATCCTCTTAGTATGATTGAGCATCACGGGTTTCAAAAATATTGACACACTCTTCAACCAATGTTCATGTAAGGGGTAGAAATCGCTACGGATTTCATCCCTCCACTTGAAGGATTCCGGCTGACCTGGCGGCACCGAGCCCCAGTAGCCTTTACCTCTCTTCGCCAATAGGACCCTTTCCTAAGGCAATCCCACATCGGAAGAGAGTCGTCTTCCCCCCCTGCCATATAAGTGAACACTTCCTATGGAGGAGGTACCCACTAGGCACCTGATCAGGTCGCTAGTGGGTACCTCCTCCATAAGAAGTGTTCACTTATATGGCAGGGGGGAAAACGACTCTCTTCCGATGTGGGATTGCCTTAGGAAAGGGTCCTATTGGCGAAGAGAGGTAAAGGCTATCGGGGCTCGGTGCCGCCAGGTCAGCCGGAATCCTTCAAGTGGAGGGATGAAATCCGTAGCGATTTCTACCCCTTACAGTTCAAAATGATATTCCGAAACACTCTTAGAAATGATATCCTTCAAATTTACAAAATCGAAAAGGAGAAGATAATGAAGTTGTTGGAAAAAGACAAAAAGTAGAGTTGCTATCACTACGGACATGCGGTCCTCAAACAATCAAAGAAAATGATACATAACAATCACCACACACTTTATTGACAATTCTTGGACATTGCAAAATCGGATTATAAGGTACTAATGATCTTTCATTAGCATGTGTTATTTATTATAGGGTACTAATGATCTTCTATTAACATGTATTATTTATTATCTTTAGATTTTTGTATGTGCTTTATGCACACACCAAGAAAGTGCTTGTGGAGTGTTTAATGTATTGTTTTTTCGATTGGAACGTTGATAGAAAATTGATCACTTTGACTGTGGATAATTGTATCACTAATGATGCAATTGTGATTATTTTGTTGGATAAACTTCTATTTGGTTCACTAATATTGCATGATCGGTTGTTCCATATGCATTGTTGTGCACATATTCTCAACTTAATTGTCCAAGATGGTTTGAATGTGATTGGAGATGGTATAGAAAGAATTCGTGATAGTGTTGCTTATTGGACAGCATCTCCTAAGAGAGTGCAAAAATTTGAAGAGGCAGCTCATCAAATACATATTCCAAGTAACAAGAAGTTTGTTCTTGATGTTAAGACTCGATGGAACTCTACTTTTTTTATGCCTCAAACTAGTTTGATTTATAAAGATGTGTTTGCTCGCTTAAAATATCGAGATTCTCATTACAAGATTTGTCCGACCGAAGATGATTGGGAGGTGGCAAGAGAGATTTGTGAAAAATTAGAATTGTTTCATATTGCAACAAAATTATTTTCAGGTACAAAGTATCTTACTGTCAATGTATATTTTTCAACTATTTGTGGGGTAATAGTAGAATTATCTAAGTGGCTTCAAGGTCTCAAAGACGTGATAAAAAGATATGACCTTAAATATATTCGAAAAGTTTAACAAATATTGGAGCGTGATTCTTGGTGTTATGAGAATAGTTACTGTTTTAGATCCACGGTATAAGTTAAAAATTTTGGAGTATTACTATGAGAAAATGTATAGATGTGTGGAAACTTTAAATTAAGTGAAGAGGATTAAGGAGTTTTGCTTGGAATTGGTAGGCGAATATAAAGCGAGGCAAGGAAGTGATTATAAACCACATCCTTCTACTACCCCTCTTCAATCAGATATTGATTCCAAATACTCATTAATTGATGATCTCTCTGATTTTAATAAGTTTATTCAAACAAGAGACATAACAAAAGCATATGGGAGGTCTACGTTGGATCGCTACTTAGAAGATGGTATGATGCTAAGAAGTTCAGATTTTGATATACTATCTTTTTGGAAGACAAGTGAGTCCAAATATCCTCTGCTTCAAATGATTGGTAAAGATCTATTTGTTATTCATGTTTTTATCGTTGCCTCAGAATCTGCTTTTAGCACAAGTGAGAGGGTGATTAGTCCACATCACAATAAACTTCTTTCAACTACATTAGAAGCTTTAATGTGCTCTCAAAGTTGATTATGTGCTAATAAATGAGGTAATAAAATATTATTTGTATATGCATCATAATTTTTTTTTGGGGGTGAGAGGTAAATTATGACTAATGCATTATTTTTTTTGTTATTAGGTTCATCTACTTCAACGGTCCTGAAGAGCTACACATTATTGGAAGATCTTGATATTGATGATGAGGTATATCGTTTTAGTTGAAAATTTATCTTTGAAAAAATCTATTTTTTTTTTCTTTTAATGATATAGGAAAATGATGTTGAACAAGTAGATTCTACCACCACCAATGGTGTTAAGTAATGATTGAGTTGGTGTAAAGCTGGTGTTAAGAGATGATTGAGTTAATTGAGATGATTCTACCACTCATTATGTTATTTGTGTTATGTTGTGTGATGTTGAATTATATCAAATGTAATTAGTATTTTGAATATTTGTTGTTTGTGTTATGTTCAAATATGTTATGCTACATTATGTTGAGTTAGATTATGTTAGATTATTTAGAATGTTGTTGAATTATATAAAATGTTGGATTTATTTAAAATTTTGGATTATGTTGATTTAAACTTGGGCTTGGGCTTAGGCTTATGCTTGGGCTTGAGCGGGTACGGGGGAAGTTGGGACCGGAATGAGGATTATAAATTTACCCGTGGACGAGGATGAAGATGAAAATTATACCCGTTAATAGGGTGGATCAGGGATGAACGAAAATTTTTTAAGTGGATACAGGGATAAAGACTATACCATCCGCCCCCTCTTCGGTCCATTGACATCCCCACCGCCCATAAACGCCGGTCTGACTCCATTTCCAAATGCTAACAATTAGATTAAAATAGTTTCTATGTGTGGTACTTACTAATAAAATATTAAAAAGTAAATTATTATCAAAGATAAAAATTAATCAGTTCATCTTACTCTAGATCTTTATATTTTTGCTTTTTTGGAATAATATATCATTATATAAAAAAATTGTACTCAAGCCAAATACGAAAATCTCAAAGCAGCTATGGTCATGGGTGAATTTTAGTATATGAACAAAAATGTTGGTAATGTACCGTTATGTGCAAGTTCTAGAATTTTTTGTACAACATTTTAAAGCTCATTTATAATTTTTTGAGATTTTGTGATAAATCAAAAAATTGTTAAGGTTGATCCCAAGTACTCTAAAAATTATAACTTAACTCTTAAAAAATTATAATTGGAATCTTAACGTAAGTCAAAAATTATAATTTTAGAATCGTCAAAAATTATGTTCAAGAGAGAAAAATTAATCTCAAGGGGTAGATGAAGGGATAAAAAAAATGAATTATAAATTTAAATGTACTAAGTTTAAATGATATCTCTTTGAGATCAAATTAGAAAAATTTCTTTTATGAATACTATAATCTCTGTATGAATAACTTATCTTTAATTAAATTAAAAAAAATTAATAAAATTGTACATAAACTGAATTTGAACATCCTTCACCTTTGAAAGAAAACCAAGCTATCTTATCCACCGACCTTACATATATCAATCCTCGTGATTTATGTTGAAGAACAACTTTTTTATTTATTTATCAAACATAGGTCACTTGTTTTTCTTGTGCTTCTGCCACCTTTGCTCTCTCTCTCTCTCTCTCCTACTTTTATGTCTAAGGTTAAGCATGCATGGGCACTGCTGTGAAGAAGCATTGGCTTACAGAACAGCTGAGATTGAGAGGTTGGAATTCTCTGATGAGTCTAATCTATCAATCTCTTTCACCTTTGTAGTTTAATATTTTTGGTCACTTTCTGGACAGCTATCGAGTGATATGCCACACACTCTCTCTCATCCATTTTTTTCCCCTCATCCAATTATCCCCCGGATTTCTGTTTCCACTCTTCATAGTTCATACCATTTCTTGCAATAAAATCAAATTGAATTTATTGTTATAGAATCAGTATTGAATATTTGTAATTATCCAGTAATAAATATCTATTAATTTAGAAAATATAAAGTGAAAACTACACTACAGGTATAGGCAAGAGTTTTTTTTTTTTTTTGAAAAAATTATGATGCACAAATTTATTTATCAAATTTTGTATCTCAAGTTATGTGTCAAAATCTTATACAATTTTTGAGCAACAATTGATTTTGTAGTAATCCAACTATTTGCATTAATTTGTGATACAAATTTTGGGCAACAATTTAATTACCATAACATTACTCTTTTCTTTTTTTTGGGTCCGATAGACAAGAGTTTAAGATGGTGATTTTTCATTTAATGGCCTCACCATTTATTATTTCCATGTGCAATTTGACTTCTAGTATTTCACGCTATATTGTCAAACAAGGAATGCGTCCTCAAAGATTACCGACTAATTCGTATGCCGAAAAACTAGTTTGTGCTTCATCTCTAATCTCTTCGGATTGGTCATAGATTACATACTTTTAAAGACCGTTGCTCGAAGGCATACGAATGACGACAACGCAAGACTGTGCAGCGAAAATCAGAGGGATTGGATTTTAATTTTTTAGTAAAATGAAAAATAGAAAAATTGTGGAATGAACTTAACTAATCAAAATTCTTGATAGGGTATAGATTTCTTTTGATTTATCTTTTTGTCATTAATGTTTGATCTCATAAGAGATCTGGGAATTTAAGCCTCCAAAGCTCACTAATAAATTTTCATCTCTGTAATTAACTTATGTCAACAGAAAATTAATCACAGAGGAGAGGGCATGAAGACAAAATATGCACAAATTGAATTGAAGTTTCTACTTTCACATAGGCAAACCAAAACTTAAATAAAAAAGATAACCAATACACGTGTACGAGATTTCTGTTGTTACAGGAATCGAAGAGATTTAATGGTACTCTTACCCTCTACAAATAGAAAAGATTGTTTGTACGACTATTTTTAAGTTCGAATACGTGATCTCTAAGTTACAATAAAATAACCTCACAATTACGTTAAAACTCACTCTAAATAAACCTATACTTAAACATACTTTGTTAAGATCATTTTCAGATGAAAATCAAAAGGAATATACTAAAAAGATATTCTTGGGATTGCCAAGTTTGAGAACTTGGCGTGAATGGATTATAGCACAAGCAGAATAAACAATGTTCTCTCCTCGACCATATGTCATCTTCACCCATATCAAGAGTGCTTCAAGTTATCCTTTGTTTCTACCTATCTAGGTGCTTTAATCCTTGTATGGAAATGCCAATAACATGTATTCTAAATGGCAAAAAATATTGAAAAAATTGAGGAAAACTATATAGATATAAAATGAGTATAATCAAAACGAAAATGCTATTAATTTTACTTTTATTCATTTAATATTTAAATCCTTGGGTAATGCTAAGATATCGACTTTGGTACCATACCTCCAACAATCTCAAGCATTGATTTTTTATTAGATGATATATAATTATTAATTGAAAAAAAAATTATAAAGTAATAAAAACAATTATATGTGTTCTTTGTTTTTATTGGTTGAAAAACAAAGGCGTGGTTTAAAAAAAAAAAAAAAACCTTTTCGATACCGTAACGAGACTCTAAAATCTTACTTGCCATATTATCGCTACTTTATTTGATTAATTTTTTTCGTTCTTTCTAGCATTTTACTTCAAAATCTATATGTTATATTGTTTATTATTTAGTTGATAGTCTATTTTCATTTTACGATCAATTTAACATAACCCATTTTTTTTTTTTGATTTGTTTTCTTGTCAAAAAAGTTGTAAGACATGAAATTCTTATATGAATGTGATCATAACTTAATGAGGTAGTTTTACATAGCAGTTTGGACAATTAAATCTACGCAAGCTTTCCAAGAATAACTAGTATTATAGATTGACTTCAATCACACGAAACTCCTAAAAATAAGTTAATCACTCTATTACTCATAAATAGAACCTAAATGATGAATTACCAGACACACTATACGACGCAGCTCGGGTGGTTATTCTCCTTCTTCATTAGCTTTCACACCTCAACGGACGTCTTCAAACTTAAATACGTATCTTAATGCTTGGTCTTAAACACGCCAACTGTGACTTTTCAGTTTGTCGTCCCCACAACCACCACTTCCCCCCGTGAAGGGGCAATTCCGTAAATTAATCCACATATTAACTTTTATAATCAGGCACCCATCGCCGGCCACTAAATCCGGATGACCTTTCGTAGTTGACTCCACCGCAAAATGTAATACCAAAAATAGCCCCCTAATTCTTATGGCTCAATTACCCTTTAAACCATCTTTTTTTTTTGTTTAATTATAAAGAGTATTCAAGTTAACTTATGCACATTTAAACTAATCTTTTTTTTTCGATCCTGTTAAAGATTGATCATTCACTTGGGAATTAGAGTATTCGTAACCTAATAAATTATCAAGATTCAAACTTAAAACATCTGAATTTATAACTCGTCTCTTTTATCACATAAACACTCTCGAAGTTTCTTTAACATTTTTTGGACAACCGGCACTTTACACCCTGAAGAATCTTTGCATTCTCAACTTATACATTGAAATATTGAAAATTTCAAATTACACCTCTATCAAACAATAAGGGCGGAACGTGTTTCAATATAAGAAAATGACTAATTTATTTTTTTTGAAAATACTTGAGTATTATACAAATAATAATGTAAAAAAATAGGATTTAGTGAGTGAGTGAGTATTGTAGATAGTGAATATTTATTTTTAGACCACATTGCTACTTTTTTTTTATCTAATTGAATCTGTTGGAATATTAATTACATTGAAAATTGAATAATTTTGTAGGGTGTGAAATGTTATTCACTTATTTTTTTTTTATATTTCTTTTTGATAGATCATTTGTTATTAATGGATTATGAGTATATTTATGTAGACTTACTAAAATTAATGACAAATAATTTACTAAAAAAATATTAGAGCATTATATCTCGTTCCTATCCCAAAAAACATGGCTTTTGTTGTCATTCACGAAAAAGTTAAACCCAAATGATGACTTTCTTAATTTTCCCTTTGAAAAGGAAGTCCCTCATTCCCCTTGTTTCCTGCTAAACAACCGACAAAACTAATCCCATGAACCAAGCTTCCATTGAAATTCCCAAAATACCCTTCTCTCCATTAACCCAGCCAAAAGGGTAAAATAGTAATTCCATTCGCCTTCTACTAATGTCACAGGCTGAGCTCCTCCCACCTCATATATGTCACAAGGTAGAACTTTCCCTTTCCTGTAACCTAAACCTCAAAAACCCTCTCTTGATCTATACATACACTGATACAAACGTCTACACAGACAGAGAGATAGAGTGTTTTTAGAGAGAGAAGAAGAAGAAGAAAATGACAACCCAGTTTCCAGATGACTTCAAATGTCCAATTTCACTAGAGATAATGTCTGACCCAGTGATTCTCTCTTCGGGTCACACATTTGACCGGTCCTCAATCCAGCAGTGGCTAGACGCCGGCCACCGGACATGTCCAATCACGAAACTTCCCCTGTCTGAACCTCCATCTCTCATCCCCAACCACGCTCTCAGAAGCCTTATTTCCAATTATACTCTTGTCTCCCTCCCTAGGCCTCAGTCCTACCCTGACCCCCAAACCCTCATCCGAACCTTAACCAATCCCTCTTCTCCGGTGGACTCCAAACTCAACTCGCTAGACCAACTCAGCCGTGTATCGAAGCGTGACTCAGCTGTACGTCGTCGTTTGACCGAGTCAGGTGCTGTTTCAGCTGTTCTCAACTGTGTCAACTCGGATGACTCAGCTCTTCAAGAAAAGGCGCTTCATTTGTTGTTGAATTTGAGTCTTGATGATGATAACAAAGTGGGTTTGGTGGCAGAGGGCGTAGTGGGCAGAGTTGTCGCCGCCTTGTGCGGTGGCTACGCTGGCGGTGATGGCCGAGCGGTGGCAGCGACTGTGTTGACCAGCTTGGCAGTTGTAGAAGTGAACAAAGCCACAATTGGAGCATTCCCATTTGCTATTCAAGCTTTAGTTTCGCTTCTTCGGGTTGGAAACGGAAGAGAAAGAAAAGAATCGGCGACGGCGTTGTATGCTTTGTGCTCATTTCCTGAGAATCGTAGACGGGCCGTGGATTGTGGAGCAGTGCCGATTTTGATCGAATTGGTGAACTCGGGTCTCGAACGGGCTGTTGAGGTATTGGGTTTGTTGGCAAAGTCTAAGGAAGGGAGAGAGGGCATGATGAGGTTTGATGGGTGTGTGGAGGTTTTGGCGACGGTTTTGAAGAATGGAACTTCGAGAGGTGTTCAATATGCGCTTCTGACTATGAATTCGTTGTGTTGTTGTAGTGAAAAGGCTTGTTTGGAAGCCTTGAAAGATGGGGTTTTTGAGATCTGTGTTGAAAAATTGGAGGATGATAATGAGAAGGTTAGGAGAAATGCAAAGAGTTTGATACAGGTTTTGCGAGGCAAGCATTCAATGAGGTGAATACCGAATCGGTTTAATTGCTATGAATGAATGGATGGCTTTGGAAGAAGATGAAGGGTCAAGGTTGGGTTTTGCGGGCATAATTTGTGGATTTTGTTATCTCCCATTTTCGATGGTGAGGTGGTTCTCCTTTGTTTGATACTCTTTGTACAAAAAGATTACATTTGATGAAGGATGTTGTTTTGTTGTAATATCTTGTATATTACTGCAATAAAGATGACACATATCAGCTCTCTGTTTTAGCTGTGTTAATGGAAAGTTTCAAAATTGGTTCTTTCCTTAGTTTTCCACCTTAAAGTTTCTTATATGTCAAAGCATTTTGTATTGGGCATATATCTAGAATATTTGATTTGCAAATTAAGGGTTTGAATTTCGGTTAATTGCAGCAACATGCAAACAGCATCTAAATTCTTGGACAGGGAAAGCAGTGTAGGCCTAGCGTGAGAACTGATTTGTGCATTTTTTGCCTTTGATAATGATTTGAGTACTACTTACATCTGTGGTTCCCTTTGTTAGTTAGTCGATGAGAATTTGATGTCTTGTATTTTTTGTGATAGCGTTTGATTGAAGGCTTTGCATTCTCAAGCATAAATGACCCGTTGCTGAATTAGTTTCTTTCTTTGGTTAACATTGGTTTGAAAGCATTGAAACAAGAAGTCCAAGAGAGAACAAGAATGCCTTTGATGGCATCTGAAAAAATATTGTTTCTGTTTATTCGAAAACAATGTTCCAACAAACTGGTGTTTTGGGAAGCACAATGGCGATGTTTTGGTCCAATATTGAATCAAACGGTTGTCTGTGTGCTCATGAACAAACACTTGTTAACTAGATTAGTGTTTTAGTCAGTTATTCTTTTCGGTACCCTTTGATCTCGGTCTTGTCTTGCAGTGAAATATGTTATCATCACGAGTGCTTAAAAGCATATGCATGGTGCTTTGTTCTTGCCCCTTGGTCGTGCTTAAAGCTTCTTTCGCAATAACCTTTCAAAGTGTCTCGAGTGCCTAGCTTTGAGGTAACAAATGCCTGCTCAAGTTTGAGAAAACTACCTGCTCAAGTTTGAGAAAACTACTTTACTTCCAATCTAATTCTGTTATTATTTACTTCATGATTAATGCATATTGCGTGTATAATCGGTGGATCTCACATGACTAATTACCTGTAGTGCTGTTGGTATCTTAGGAAATGCTCTCTCTATGTCTCTCTCTCTCTCTCACCTGAGGCCCTGACCTCTTCTCTTCCCTATCTCCCCCCAACCTCCCTCCACCCATCTCTCTCTTTCCCTCTGAGTAATGATTAATTTATTTAATTCCTTGCTTGAAACGTCAGGTTGGTTTATCTGTTCGCGGTCCAGCCATTAAAAATGTGAGAAAGACAAACCTTACACAGAATCTCTATATATTCAAGTTGTATGCACCTAGGTATCCATTCTATAGGTTGAAAATGGCCATAAATCTTATATTTAACATGGATACCCTACTATACCATTGTTCTTAATCTTTCGTTAGTAGTAGTACCACAGCTTGCTTGTTTGATTCCTGTGTTATTGGTGAAGCAATGGGGTTGGGTGATTAAATATTTCATAATAGAATGCAGCTGGCTATGGAAACGAAGGTTGACTTGGTTTTTATCGTTCAATGGCCATTGACATATGAAACCGCATTTGGTTGATTTCAGGTATGAATAGTAGCTGCCGGGCTGCGAAAGCGACTTTGTAGATGATGATATTAGGTGATGGGTGCTTTTTTCTTTCTAATATATTGCAGTTGTTGTCTTGTGATTGTCAAATTGTTAAGAGTTGTTGATGGGAACTTCAAGGACGGACTTTTTCATATGTTGTGTGTGTGATCTTGTGTGGTTACTTGCTATAGAATTCTCAAGTTTTCTTTGGGTGAGTAGAAATCCTCAAGTTTATCTCCCAAACTACAGATGTTCCTTGGTATGAAAAAACGTGTTTACAAAATATGCTTTTAAAAGAAAACTAAAAAAGCGCATATATGAAAAAATGTGGGTTTGTACCCTTGCGGGAATGAGATTAGCGGTTGGGTTAATAACCTTCGTTCTTGCTCCTGCCCCACTCTTAGGCCTTGAGGTCGGGAATTCAAACTTTATTGTTCCCTTGTCTTGCCATTATGGGAATACTATTGTTTGGGAGGGTTTACGCCATACTTTTACGGAAATAATAATAGTTTTGAAAATATGGAAAAAAGTATAGTGAATAGTAAATTAGGATTAAAAATCATGATAGTTTGGGATAAAATTCATCTTTGTTTTTGGTGGGACTGTAACTTTCTTTTGGCAACAAGTGGATTAGTGCGGCTGGTACTTTAATTTTTTTTCTCTCTTTTGGCAACAAATGAATTAGTACTTACCCTTATTTTTGTTCCTGAAATAAGCATCTTTAGTGCAACTCTTACTCTAGTTTTCTTCTTAGGTTTAAAAAGAAGATTTTCAACTCCAAGGATAGTTGAAGTGGTAAATGAGGTAACTTATAAATTCAGACGTCTTAAGTTTAAATTTTGATAATTTTTTGAGATCAGGTCATGAGAGATTTATTCCTTCATGAATATCTTATGAAGAATATAATTTCAGCGTGGATGACCTGTTTTGAGCGGACCGAAGAGGAGATTAGTTGAAGTGTGTGTAAGTTGGTCTTAACACTCCTAACTTTTAAAAAAAAAAGATTTTCCCTAGTTGTGGATGCATACAACATACAACTATATTTTGGAATTATTTTGAGCTTAGTTCGGACTTGACTCGTTTTAAACAATTTTTTAAGATCATTTTTTTAAAAACGAACTTGACAAACTTGACTCGATTATCAACTTTACCTATCAGTTGATAGCTCTATCTATAACTAATATTTTGTCACTATGTCTTGTTTTTTTTTTCCCTCTTTTTGAATTCATTCTTCGACCACCACCACCGCCATCACCGCCGCTGTCTCCCCTAATATTTCCTCATTGTGGTACCATGTGGGGTGGGTTCTAATTCAAACTTATTGGATAATGATCTTACTTTGCATGTACCCTGATTATGGTTTTACCATTGTCTATGAGGAAATCCTAGTAGAAGAAATGCATGGGATGTGTTATTTGAATAGAGTTCATTGATTATGTGGTGATTCATATGGTGAATTATTGACCAACAACCAACCCAAAATAAACATATGGTTTCTTCTTCAAGCTCTCCATGAAACTTGGTGGAGCCCACTACCAACCCCTTTGACCGAGGCAATGTTGGTGGTTGGTTGATCAAAAATCTCTATTGTTATGAAAGAAAAGTGGTGGCGTGGATATACATTGGGCAATGGATAGTGGAGAGCCAACTGAAAATAGAATCCAAATAATGCAATCCTCCCAAAAGCCAACACCAATTACCAAAACCCAATAAACACGTCTCTCTCTCTCTCTCTCTCAATTCAAGTGATAATAATAATAAGTTATTTACAATAATTCAAGTGATAACAAGAATAAGTTATAAATTTAAATATTTTTATTTTGAATTTTATTAATTCATTAGAGTTACTCCATGAATAATTTATTTTTTATAAATATTTTTGTCACGATTAAATCGAGATCGAGACTAATCAAAATTGAAATAAATATTTTGAGAAAAAAGAGATATGACAAGACATTTAGTCTTCTATCCCTCTCAACGGTGCAATGCCATTAATGCATGATAGCAGAGGCACTCGTGGAGAAAAAGGCAACCTCACTGGGTCCTTTCAGCCATTTATGATGAGAACGAGAGCATCTTTTAGAACAACTAAGCCAGACCAATGTTAGAGAATAACGGAATTTTTCTTCTTTGTTAACTCAAGTACTAAATTTGCATAAGATTCTCGAATTTGGGCTGCAAAAGAGGGAAAAGAGACTAGACAACCATACCATCATTCATTTATATCTCAAAAATTATTTTTTATTTTTATAAATAATTTTAAAGATAAAAATTATTTGATTAGTTATTTTTCATTTTTAAAAATTGAGAATAAAAATTAGATAAATTTAAAGAATAAATTAGAACTATTTTATATACTTTTGAAACTAACATTTTTAAAATTTAGAAAATATCATTACTACGCATCCACCGCCATTTCAACACTCCCACCATTACCCTTCCACCAACACAACCACCACCACCACCACACTTTCGTTATCACCATCATATTCTCACCACCATCTCAACTGCCACCATACTCTCACCACCACCATATTTTTTGTTTTCATTATTTTTTAGATTACTGTCCAAATAATTTTTTTTGTTTTCTATTTTGTTAAACTATTTTTGGAATCATATAACTAAATAAGTTCTGTAACACAAAAAATATAAAAAATAATTTTTTAAAACTCTTACAAAAAAATAATTTTCAAATACTATTTTTTGAGATGCAAACTAAACAGAACTCTAATTTTCTGATTACAATTTCAATGGATTTGTGTCACAAAATCCATTGAATTTTGTGACTCAAATCCATTGAATTTTCACCTTTTTAAGATATCAAAATATGTTTCTCCAAAATTTGTTGGGATTGACATAGATATCTAAATCCATAGACAATTTTCAAACAATTATTTTTTTTGTTCAAAGTTTGGAATAAGTTTAAATGCTTGTTTCAGAACTTCCTTGGATAAAAAAAATGGACAATCACATTGTGCAAATTTGAAATGAAATAATAGAAAATTAATAAAAGAGAATTCATTTATTAATTCAATTGAAGGGACTTAGGTTGCAAAAAGACTGAATAAACAACATTGATTATAACACTAACTACTTCTAAAAACTAATTTAAAACTGCTCCTAATAATGCTCATATCCTAAGTCTTGTGGGAGTTTGAGTGTATCTCTATCCTCTCTAATTGTCCTTTTGTAGTCATTATCTTCGACAATTTTATTTTTGTCGATAATAACCTATTGGTAACTCCCAGTTGATTATTTTTTCTTTTCAAACATGATTGTCACTGATTATTTCTCATTTTTTCTTCATTTTCTATCACGTGTCATTTTCTTAGTAATTTCGTATTTGTTGAAAAAATGGTTTTCTTATTTGATTATTCGTGCAGATCTGCGTCCCTGTGAATACACTTTGTTTACTTACTACACATTCTGTTTAAATTAATGCATAATTTGTAATTCATATAATTTAACATAATATAATTATATACATATTTTCTATAACAACGCTATCAAGTGCTAGTATACCAAATATTTCTAGGATATGACATGTTATCTCCAAAGAACGTGTCAAGCACATACACCGATCTACTCTTTTTTCATATCACGCACTAAATAAAGGAAAAATTATGATGATAACAAGTGGCAAGGGCCGCCCAAAAGAAAGAGACTCGTCTTTAAGAAAATAAAGTGATAGTGTAGATAATCATGTAATACTAACAACGACCATGAATTACCATTGGTAAATGGGTTGAAATCAAAGGCGTGTGGGGGATGAAATTAAGAAGACAAGCACGCTTCAAGACAAAACTTCATTGATGCCACCTTTTTCATTCCTTGGGGTACACGTACAAATGAGTTGTGTCCATGACCCCAATCCCATTGGCTCTTTTGCTTTGTGTCACTCTCATCCTCCTCATACCAAAATCATTGCCAAGAAAATTACTTTGTTGAATTTATAATTACTCGTATTAAGTATCCAGAGGGGTGATTTGGATGGGTTTACCCGGGTCCAACTCAAAATAGTTAGGGTCGATTTAGATTTCGAAAGTGGTTTTTGAAAACGGTTTTAGAAAAATGTGTTTTAATTATTTTGTATTTTAAAGCATGTTTGGTGATATGATTTTGGTAACGATTTCAAAAAATAAAAAATAGTAAAATATGTTTGGGTAGTGGTTCAAAAAATAATAACAAGTGTTGAATGAATGCCTATGGACAAATCTCAGCTAAAAATTGAACATACAGTAAAAATATCATCTTTTCCCTCTTTGTGAAAAATGACAAAACAAAATCTCAATTTTTTAGTTTGCATATATGGCCAAATCTACAGAGAAAGTCAAGATCAAGAAAATCTACAATATCAATTGACGAGAAAACACAAAATACACGGAAAGAACATTTTTTAAGAGTTTATTAGAAATTGACTAGACCTCTCTCCTCGCCGGTTCGTCCCAGTTGAAGGGCCGAAGATTCGGACAAGATTGGGGGGTTCGAAGGAATCGATCAGGCTTGCTTGCAAGTGGAATGAAAGAAACGAACGATGGAGAAATTTTTTTTCCCTTTTAAATAATACCATCAAATGTATAGTAGATTGCATCTTGTATTTTAATTTTTTTTTTCAAAATTGTGTATTGAAACTGACGAAAACATGTTAGTAGTGTTCTATAAAATTATGACTTTTTATTCCCAATTTTTGAAAAATTAAATACAAAATTCTACTGTTCACGCAATTTCTCTTCTATTTTTCATAAAAGTTCTCAATGCTCGAACTGGCTTCGACATAAAATGTCAACTCCTAGGCTTTAGAGTTGAAAACAAACCCAATTCTGCCTCGACCCAAATACGTACAAACCGAAGATATGAACTCAAAATTTATCCCTATGTATATAACTCATCAAACCTAAATTGAGTTTGAATTCAATTCGATTTCATCCCAAGTTTTAACTTATAATCTCAACCAATTTTCATCTCAACTTCTATAATCTGACATCCGCCTTAAAAATATAAACATTGTTAGAACTTAGATTGAATGCGGGCTGAGGTTTTCTAAAATGGGTTATGCCCGAGTGTTCAACTTACTTAACCACTCTTTCCATTATTAATCAGTTGAAGTTCCATCTCAAAGTGTATGTAACACTTAGTTTCTATTATCTTCATTGTAGTTAAAAAGAAATGGGTATATTTTTTCATGAGAGGACTTGAGAAATCTTTTCTCCTTAAATGCTTAATTTTTAGATTTTAAAAATATTTAATTAACATTTTCTAATTAAATTATTTCATTTGACTTATTTAATTACTCCCTCTATCTTTTGTAACTATTCCTATTGTTGATACCAAAATTTGGCGTGGCCAGCACGTCAGACGAACTGACTTCAATCATTTGAAAAAGAGGTTGAAAATTGGAGAAAAATTTCGAGATCGGCCCTACAATGCTTAAGTCAATAAATAATTCAAAAGTCTTAAATTCTTTCGGAGTTAGGAGTGCATACCTAGAATGTTGATAGGAGCTGAATTTATAGGCACGCTAAGGGACAGAGTTGCATTACAATTAAACTCCGGCCTCCTCAATTCAATTAGGATTAGATTGTTAACCATAAGAATGAGTCTTATTTTCGATAGTCACCTTATCCGTACACCCAACGGGCCTTTGGTCCACCGATATTTCTTATCTTATAAAGACTTTACTTTCTTGAAGTTATGGGTTTAAGTCCCTTTTCTCCTCTCCCTTCCCCCCCAAAAAAATAATAATAAAAAAAAACCTTATCCTTATGTAAAGGATTGGCTTTTATTGCAAGTGATGCATTTTGCCATCCTTTTTTTGACTTGGATTAGAACTCTTTTTGATCAGAGTTGGATTTGGACTAAATGAATTAATGGACATTTAGTCTAATGATACTCCTTACCTTATGAAGACTTTGTCAAGGTCAAGAGTTCAAATCTCACTCCCAAAAAAAAAATACAAAAAAAAAAAAATTAAATGATCTTTTTATCTTGTGCCAATTTCTCCATCATCACCTTCTATTTTTTTGTACTATTACAAATTTAACGTTTCACCATTTTCACTTTTCTAAATTTTTAAAAATTAATTAAATAATGGACAATATTTTTAGTAATATGAGGATTAAAAAATGATGAAACGGGGGAAACAAATTTCTTGTATCGCACGGGATGCTAGTTAGGATAATTAGAGGTTACATGACCAAGTAAAATAATTGCTTAGAAATAAATCTTTATTTTCACTACTGATGTCATCAACGACACTATGACTTAGCTCGCGGGTCAGCCCAAAATACACAGGATATCCATTAGCCTCAAGGATTGGGTCGGAGTCTGCGTTTTAGCCCATTTCATCCTGACAAGCTGGCCCATTATCTTTGTGGCCTGATTTAAAAGCCATTGAAGACTACATTGTGGATAGGACCGATAATTAACTCAAGTTACTTATAATCGATTATGCTTCGGTTTATTTTGGGTTTGTTTCGAGTTTTACTAGTTTAAAGAATAAATAGAGCTCGAAGAATTTTTTATACCATTTTTATTTTTGGGCTTGGTTCAAGCTCGGATCGCTTAGAAACGAGTAGAACTTGAATAATTGTTTAAACGAGCATAAAAGGCTTGATTCGATCTCGTAAAAATATTAGCTTTTTTATATGTAAAATATTTGAATTATTTGGGTTCAACTTGTTTTGAGTTTGATTTGGGCTCGACTCGTTACTAAGTGAACATAATATGAATAATTTTTTTAACTAGTTCAAAAAATTGAATTTGTTTACTCGTCTCAATTATCAACCTCATACATGGATGACCTATTAAATACTCCGTTAAGGCTGGCTCGATGAACTCAAACCATTCACCTCCCTCTCGTGGCAGTATAATATTGGGTGTAACGGGGAACACTATGTTATTATTATTACGTGGTGTCACCATCTAATAATAAATTTACAAGTGGACAAAATAAACCTCTTTTTTGATACATGTTGATTTATTATTAATTTGTGATATCACGTGACAATATTGACGTGATGTCATTGTTATATTCAATATTTTCTTTTCTCTTGGCGGCTATCCTGGCCCTAATGATCCGATGATGCGGATTGTTATGGCCAGTTTTGAGATAGATTGACATTGTTTAAGATAAACTTTTCTGTATTATCTATTAAGTCTTCCAATGAAAACGTCATTGAAGATGAAACCAATATGTCATGGTGATCATATCAATTTAATGGATATAAAATTCTATGTTGAATAACTCTACAAAATTACAAGCTCCTTACGCAAGGTCTGATGTATTATAGGTTTGAGAAGTCCGCAGCATCTGTGTACGTGACTATCTAACATTTGGATTTAATGTAGATCTCATCAAACATTAGAATTTAATTTTGATGTAATGATTCCTATGAAGTCATATCATTATGTCAGCAAATTAAGTTAAATTTTTAAGTTCAAATAGTAGTACTCCTATCTTAAATATGTCCCTAAATTCTACATTTTCGAACCGAAAGAAAACATTTCAAGTTTAATTTCTATTTTATTAGTAAATAAGTAACCACTCTTTTTTTTTTACAAGGTATTCAAGTTTGTATCAATTACTCTCTCGAATTCAACAGTTGGCTACCATGACTTGAGTTGAGTTAGAGTATATTTCTAACGAGACAAGAGTGACTAACGCTTAATGAGCATGAGAAGGAATTGAACTCGAGACCTCTAAATTACTAGAGATCAAATTCACCTATAGAATCACTCCTAAAAATTATGTTACTGCCATCTTCACCTAGAAAATATTGGTCCAAGACTTTGTTAAACTTAGAAGTAATGCCTCTTCATACTTTAGTGTTTGAACTACTTCAACGGTCAAGAGTGTTTGAATTAATTTGTACACACCTCGATTAATCAGTTAAATTTACAATTCATTCATGTTATATCCTAAGCTTCCTCATAGTTATACTTTGGTTTTGTATCTAGATTCTAGACAACTTAAAAGCAATGTTCAGTCAAAGAGATAGAAGAAAAGCCAAAAAAAAAAAAAACAAACTTAATATTAAACCATTTTTGTCACCTCTTTTGTTGGAGTAGACAATGTTGAAACTTCATTCAAAGGTTTACCTTAAATATTTTAATGGGTGCTGCTAAATAGTTTAGTGTTTGTTGCCGCCTGTACCGGATCACTGTCTCAACTATTACCATTTTGGCTGGGTCAATGATCTCGAAGCACCTACGTACCTTCCTAATCTCTCCATGTTAGAATTGCATTGAATATCGTAAATTAAATCTTGAATACCTATAATTTATTGATACTGTTAAACTATTAAAAATATTATCAAAAATATTATTAATAAGATTTAAATTCAAAATATTTACGTTTATGATTCGTCTTAAACTAACCCCTTCTTTTTTATAAATTTATGTGGTCTCAATACGATAAGTGCATTTTTATAATCGGGTTGGAACGCTAAGCGATTTTCTTAAAACTCTCGATTATAAAAGTCTACCGCCTATAAAAAAATGTTAGAAAAATGAATTCTGACAAAAAATATAATTTAATCAAAAATAATATTTTGTATATGCAGTCCTCCCAGTTACATGTGTCCATTGCCTTTGGGATTTTCGTGAGTGATGATCATCTTCCTTGAAGGGTACTGGTGATGAGCCATTATGTATTTGGACCTTCTGTTCTTTTATGTGAACACAAGAGCTAGAATCAACTAGTCTAATGTACATTTACTAATCTTCTTATTAGTTTAGTTTTGACCTTTCTCTTATTATTTTTTCATTATTAATATGCTGATGGGAGGATGATGTAAGCCTAGCGTAATAAGTTTTTGAAATTTATATCAATATTAAATGTTGTTTGATCAAGTCTAACCTAGGCTGCAAATTTTGTTTTGGACTCTATTGTCAAATAAAACATGGACATTTTATTTTATTTTTTCCAATTTCTTATTGTCGCCATTGGGAGAATGGACTCGGGGGGAGGGGGCCGCAGTCAGGGTTGTTTTGATAGAGATCCGATGGTTGCACCCCTATTCAAAGTCAATCAACAGTTACATCTATCTCTAGTCGCTGACAATCTCTCTTTTTGTTTTCCTTTGAACTGAAAATAGAAATAAAAATCAATTTGAAATCGATAATGAATCTTCTTTCTCACTTTTTAATTTTGTTTTCGACACTAAAATGGGATTCAATTTTGGAATTTTAATTTTGGAGTTTTTGAACCGATTTGGTTACTTTTCAATTGATTCATTGCCATAGAGTTTTTAAGTCTTTGAGTTGAGACGGGATGCATATTTTCTTCTTTTTCGAGAGGGGAAGGGGTATGAAGGAGTTGTAGGTTTTTCGTAGGATGGAGAATTTTGATATACTAATAATGTCGAGAAGAACAAAGAGACTTGTCGGGCATCACATGCGTGGAAATTTTACATTGGATAAAAATGAGATTCTCACCCGATAAATATGAATTCCAAACATGTTTATTAAACAATTTCTTTTCTCTCAACAAGAATCAATGAGAATATGAAGGGGTTGTTACCTTTTCTTCACTTTCATTTTAAAATAATAAGATGATAAATAAAGTGCTAATAAATGGGCAATCCAAGCAGTGCCGGCCAAACCTTTAGGCAACTTAGGTCATTGCCTAGGTCCCCAAATTGGAAGAAAAATTTGGAGCCCCCAAAAAAAAATTATTATTATTTTAGAATATAATTTAAATACTTAATATATTTTAATTATTGAATTAATAGTGAATGCTAAGTTTAAACAAAAATTACTATTTATCTAATGTACGTAATCCTCAAATTAAGTGTAACTAGAATTATTGTAAAATTTTTAGAACCTCTTTTAAAAAAATTTAGGGCCCTAAAGTTCAGTTTATTTTTTTATCTCACCTGATATTTATATTATATGTATTATCACTTTGCAGTCTTCTTATTAAAATCAATTGTCTATCGTATAATAGGTACGAATAATAATTTTATATTTGTATATGTTAAATTTGAGGTCATTTTTTAATAATTTTGGTTACGATACACATGATGACTATAAAATAGAGTGAGTAGAAATAATACACTAGCTATCTTAGACTGATTAACCATAGTTGTCTTACTAAAATTTTTTATTTAAAAATTGATCTAATAATATCTCATTTATTTTAAGACTACTCAACTTGTGTAAATTCGTATTTTATATACATTAATAAAAAAATTATTTCACTAGTCAACTTAATTTTCAATTATGTTTCTCTTTTATAACAAATAGTATGTATTATTATATTTGATCTCCGTATTTGACTTCGATTAATACAATTTTTATTTGTAAACTTTGAATTAGTATGTTATGTCTTAAAAGACAAAACAAATAATTTATAAATAAATATATGTTAATAAGTTTTTAATATTACTATTATTACTGAATAAATATTTATACGACCTCGTATAACATTTTTGTCCATGCCCCAAATTAGCTTGGGCCGCCCCGCCCCGAATCCAAGGAGGATAACAAGGATTTTACCTTCTTACAAATTCAGAGGGAAAAGGTGGGGTATTATTACGATGAATGATGATCAGCGTGACATCAACAACTTGTAATGTTTGATTATTTTGAAAATGACCCCACTAATAACGTTATTTGCCCGTATATAAAACTAAGTTTAACATGTAAAGGACTACGCACTTTTCACTATAAATACAGGGGAGCTTCACTCCCCTTCTCTCTATCCTCTGTTTAACATTTCATTCACCAGATAAACACTTCTTCATAACAACCCCCTTAGCGAGAGAAAAGATTCCTCCAATGGCCACTAAAGTTTACATTGTGTATGCATCACTCTCTCTCTCTCTCTCTCTTTTAATGCAAGTATAAGCAATAGTCTCTGTATCTATGGTGTTTGTAGAGAGAGTTCTCTTCTCTACTATGGTTGTGCTCTGTTTTCGTGAATCATATTGTTTTTGGATTCTCTATACCACATTTGAACCAGACTCAAATAATGGGTTTGTTCGACTTCACTACATTTGATCCGGGTCTATGTGCTTCTTGAATATTGTATCTGTTTGATCTCCAAATCTGAAGATTCTATCAAGAAGAAAGTGATTTTGATTCCTGTTTCTCCCAACTAAATGAAATGTTGTGGCTTTATTACTGAAAACTCTGTCGTTGTTTTTCTTATATTCAGTCAAAGGTATTCATTTTCTTGGATAGTATTTCTATTAATATTTGTTTTGTAATTAGGTTTAGTTGACTCTTAGGCTCTTCTCATTTTGTTCACCTGTCAAAAGGATTGACTTGACATTTTTATTAGTAGTTCAAGTTCTTATAATGTGAACGCTTATTTGGAGAGCTTGTTTGAATAATTGTTACAGATTCATAAGGTACTGGCTTCATTTTGGGGGCTATGATAATAAATTACAATCTTTTTCGATCTGTGATCAAAATCCAATCGTCTCGAGTAATATTGGCTTAGCTTTAAACTTAATCAGCTGGTGCGCTTTCAGGAAATTTGATGTTCTGGCAAATTTCTAAAGCTTTTTAAAAAATATGGATTAATAAAGTGTTGCATCTTTACTCTGATAGTGAAATGCAACTGGACTTTTTAGGTCCTGGCTTCATGTGGCAATTGTTCCTGTCAACATCGTGACTATTATTTTTTTTTTTTTGCATTATAAAAAGTTGAATTGATGCATTTTTCTGTCGGTAAGGATTAATGTTGAAAAACCTATGGTGTTACAGTTACTACTCGATGTATGGACACGTTGAGAGGCTGGCACAAGAGATACAGAAAGGGGCTGCATCTGTTGAAGGAGTCGAGGCAAAATTGTGGCAGGCACGCAACCACTAATTCTCTTTCTGACAAATCTACGAATAAAAGTAAATCAAAAAATTATATCAGGTTATGATAAATTTAACCAGGTTACATGAAACTGTATACATGATAAAACAATGGAACAGGTGCCCGAGACATTGTCTGAAGACATTCTTGGAAAGATGAGTGCGGCTCCAAAGAGTGAGGTGCCAATCATTACCCCCAATGAGCTTTCGGAGGCAGATGGATTTGTGTTTGGTTTCCCCACTAGATTTGGAATGATGGCTGCTCAATTTAAAGCATTTCTGGATTCAACCGGAGGTCAGTGGAGAACTCAGGCACTAGCAGGCAAGCCAGCAGGCCTCTTCTACAGCACTGGATCTCAAGGAGGGGGCCAGGAGACTACTGCGTGAGTTCCTATCTCTCAAATCTCTACATGAACTGAAAGTTGTGTTTGAGAACTCTGATATGCTAAAACCAAAATAACAATGAAAGTAGTACTTCTAATCTCGTGTACTGGGGCTGCTCCTTTTTTTTTTATTAAATATACAGCTTGACGGCCATCACTCAGCTTGTTCACCACGGTATGATTTTTGTGCCTATTGGCTACACATTTGGAGCTGGCATGTTTGAGATGGAGAAGATTAAGGGTGGATCTCCCTATGGTTCTGGAACTTATGCTGGAGATGGCTCGAGACAGCCTACTGAGCTTGAACTGGAACAAGCTTTTCACCAGGGGAAGTACATTGCTGGCATTGCAAAGAAGCTCAAGGGAACTGCTTGAATTTGCACACTCACCATATCTCCAATAATGGAATTCTACAATAGCAATTGTTTTGTTTCCTTACTGTTCCTAGTTTCAGTCAAAATATGCACTTGTGCTTATTAAAATAAATGTCTTTATTTCGCCTTCTTAGTGCGTCTCAATATACATAGTGTTCGCTTTCAATGAAAAAAATTTCTTACATTTTTGTTTCGAGTTATTGCCAACTTCAAATTCCCTTTGTATTCTACAAATGAGCAACCAAGAACCTGTCCTTGTTCTAGGGGGTGTTGTGCTGAGTTTTGGTTGCCACTGAGAGTGAATGAACTTAAAGAACTGCAGATTTTGATCGAATTTTACACCTTTGTGTGTGGCTATGTATATGGATGTGCATAAATAAAGAAGGCACGGGACATCTCTCGGGTTTTTTTTTGCCGGGGGGAGGGAGGGGAAGAGAGAGGGAAGAAGCTGGTCAAGATGCAGAACAGTGCCATTTATTGGGTCTATTGCTGTGGAGGCCATCAATATTATTATTTTGGGAGAATTACGCTTTCCCTTTAAGTTTGTCACTTAATCACTCAGATCCTTTGACGTTTGAAATATTATACAGAGATTTTCTAAGACTTGTATGCGCGTAACACTTAAGACTCTTGCCGTTAAATGTGCGTTAATATATCTGTTAGTAAATTATATCCAAATCCTTTAAAATTTGTAAATATGTAAAAGTTAGACCACTCAAGTTTAAAATGTTATATTAAAACTAAAAATATTCTAATCAAAGATAGAATATCAAATATTTTAAATTTTAAAATAAAAATTCATGTTATATTGTATCATTTATCGAAATAGAATAAAAAATAAAAAGATAATTTTTTTAAAAAAAATTATAATTAGTATACAATTATACTATCTATTGTATTACAACTAAAAAATTAAATAAGAGGACTAAGTCATTCATAATAGAACATAAATCTTACAACCCAAATTCATGTTCTATTATGTTATTTATTAAAATAAAATCAAAAATAAAAATTTAATTTTTCTTAAAAAATTATAATTAACATACAATTATACTATATATTATAATACAATTAAAAAAATTAAATAACGGATCAAACTATAATGACAATAATATATTCTAGCTTTAATTGAGATAATTTTGTAGTTTAATTTTGTCGTTTAAACGACCAAATTAAATTACAATAGATAGTATAATAGTATAATAATTATGATTTTTTAAGAAAAAAATTAAATTTTTATTTTTATTTTATTTCAATAAATAGCATAATAGAATATGAATATTAGTTGTAAAATTTAAAATATTTAATATTCTATTTTTTATTGGAATATTTTTAGCCTAAAGATAACATTTTAAATTTGAGGAGTTTAACTATTATACGCTTATAAATTTTAGGGGGTCTGAATATAATTTATTAACGGATATACTAACGGACATTGACGTCATAGGTTTAAGTGTTATGTACATACAAATTTCAAGGGGTCTGTGCTTAATATTTTAAACGTCAAGATATCTAAGTGATTAAGTGACAATCCTCGGGAGATTTGAATATAATTCTCTCTATTATTTTTCAATGCTGATCCAACAGGTATAAGGATTTTGCTTGAGATAACTGATTTGAGCCTGAAGAGGTGTCAAAGAGCTTGGGCTCATGCGCGACAAATTTGGTGTGTCCAAGAGAAGCCAAGGTCCATGGGCCGAAAAATGTTGGCTGAGGTCCATGGGCCAAACAAAATCTCGGTAGCGTGCTCAAAATCTCCTATTTCTGCAGAGGAAGATTGTCAAAAAAACTCCCCCCCACCAGCTGAGCTTCAAAAGACATTGATACATAGCTTGTTAGGAAGTGTCAGAGTATTTCCAGGAGAAAAATGTTCCATATCATCTCTTCGAAATTGGGAGTTCTTAGTCCTAATAAAGGAAGCATATAGCGTTTCTACCTCATCAATTCCTCCATGCTTTTCTCTAATTAGTTTGGTTATGTTCCTCTTTTTACTCTGCTGATCCATGAACTTCTGTTCAATGTTGATGCGATAAAATTCATTTCTCATGACATTAAACATAGCCTGAGGTGAAGATGGCCTTTTTCATCACATCCCGAAGCTGATAAATACACCAATTAACCATCTTCTTCACCGAAACAAGTACTTACAACATTAACAGGCGAATATTGATCTGGGGTGATTAAAATTGGAGATCGCACATAAATCAGAATCGATCTTTATGCAATTTCAAATCAGCAGCTTAATTATTCCCTTGCAGCATACGCATCAGGATTATTCATACTTGAGCAACTTGACCATACATAAATTCTTTGTTTTTTTTCTTTGAACTGATCACAATACATTATGTCAACTACCCTTGGTTTCCTTCCTAGCATATTCCTCAAATCTTGGAACAATTCAACAGTAGAACAACTCACAAGCCGGAGAAACAATATGCTTGATGTCGATTGTCAAAGTTAACTTGCTTGACAGTCAGCTTTATTCATATGCTTAAATGTTTTGAGTTCATACTGATATACAGTTCTCAACTAGCTGTCTATTGCTGCAACACAAAGTTCATGAATAGCTAGGTACTCCCACAATTTGCACCTAAACTGAAACTTGCATAATGGGATGAGGACTATGAACAAACAAGATGGTGGGTCATTTTGTGTTGTAAAATTCGTCTCATTTTTCCTAGGAAACAAGTTAAACAACATTATTAGCAAACAACTGCACTGTCATAGCAGATGAACTCGGAAACAATGTAATTCAAGACAAGATATCTGATGTGAGAGCTTCTCTTCGAGTTTTCATTCCCCGATTGAAGGATCTGCAAGTTACATATAGTTAGATAGTTTATATGCAAAGCTTTGGCCAAAGATAAATTAGCATTTTTTGCTTCACACATTATGTGAATTGATTATCCGGTAACACACTATCAAAATTTTGTTTTTGTGCATTGTTTCGGTCACCTAAGAAACGGAAACGTTTCGATCCGTTTCAAAAACAAAAGTAGCAAAAATAAAAAATTTAAGAATTATATTTTCAAAATATTAGTTGAAATATACCAATGTATTTTAAAATACCATGCAACATTCCAAAATAATTGTACAAATACATAGAAACATCACAAAACACCTCAAAATATGAGAATTTTGATTCTATCACTGATTTATTTTGGTCTTTTTAGAAACCAAAATAAAAATATTTCAAACGTTTTAACCATTTTGAAACAAATTTTAATCTTTGCACCTAAGGTAAGTTAATAAGGAAATAGAACTATTTGTGGACATTAGCTCCTCCTAGCTAGGCAGCTCTAAGATTCTCTTGTGCAGAGTTCTAGTCTATGCAAATGTTCAGAAAAGAATCTGCACATGGGAGCCTTTGCAAAAAAGTGTACACAAGATGCTTTTGGGTTAAAGTGAATTTCATCTCTGTGGTTGAAATTACAGATGTAATCCTGGGGAGGAAAACTTCAGGAGGAGGACTTGCCACCACTCATAAGAAAAAACCTGAACTGGCACATTAAAAACCTTTCAGTGGCTTTTTCTGTTGAGAAAAAGCTAAGAAGATCAGATTCAAATGTTCATAAAGAAAACCCTTTTATTAAGGAAAAAACTTCTCACAGAAGACAAAAATACAGACTTGGCCATGATTAGCCAAAACAAGAAAAGCAAGCCCTGCGATAAAAGTAAGATTGGAACTGCTGGGGAGTCACATACACTTTAAGAACATCTCAATGATGCCAATATACTTTTCTTTTAGTATCCCTTTATGTTTCTTCTTTCTATTAAAACTACACCATATTCTAGGAAAAATAAGAATTGAATTCCAAGAGTACTGAAGAGCAAGAGGGTACAGATCCGATGCTTAAAGGTATGGAAATATTATACCCATCACCCTGATCAATTCGATAGTCACAAAAAGATTATAAAGTTGGTTGCCAAGAGATACTAATCAAGAAAAATGTTTACTGTTAAACATACCTTTTTTATGACTTGTCACTTGTCTCGGGATTATTCAATATAAAGCTTCTCTATTTGATTCGTCAATTGATTATCTATGTATTTGGAATTTGTGTGAATGAGGATTGAAAATTATATTCTTCAAGTTGAGGTCTAAGATAAAAGGTGTCACAGATTAAATTAAACTAAGGTTGAGCTCAAATAGCCATTTGAAAACTCCCAACACTCTCTAAGCTTTATATATGATTGTTTCAAGCCAGGTTGCTTTTATTTACAGTTATTTTTATGTGAAATAAATGAGACCCTTCTGAAAATGGCTGGTGGTATCTTCTGCTAGAACAATTACTGTGGCCATGCTTCACGAGTTCAACAAACAAACATAAAGCGTACCGACAAAGCAAAGAAGGAGAAGAGTTCACACACGCAAAAGCTAAGACTTTTTAAGTATGTATGCCGAATTGTTCAAACAATCACTTAAAAAACAGATTGAAGAAAAAAAGTACTCATAAGCACAATTCATATTCCGGCACAGGAGAAAATTGTCGTGAGGTTGTAGAAAATCAGATTCTGAAGAAAACTTTATATAAAGTTTTGGGTTGAGGTCAAATGACCTTTTCCCCATTTATTCTGTTCCCTTGTGATTCATTTCCTTGGAGATGCATATATAATCAACGACTTGAGACGGTTCATCGGCAGTTATGTAATATGATGGACAAATATAGTAAAGCATTTTAACAAACAAAGTTGGCAAACACTTTTCTCCCTCTGATTTAATGATACTAACTGCTTCAAAATATGAGATCAAGGGGAAAAAATTCGAAGAAATATAAGCGTTTGTCTATAGAAAGGGTTGATGAACTGCGTCCCATATATTATGATTTTGTATGCGATCAATAAAAATGGAATTAGGAAGGGATTGATGAACCTGATTTTCTCCCAAAATGGCAGAAAATCAGACTCGTGGGAAAATTCCACCATTTTTGGATGAATACCAAATGAACATCTTTTACTCATTCAGTCCCGTGGACTCATTGCCTAGAAAAGGGATAGAAACTACATAGACTAATAACCATCTGTTACTTTGTAATGCATGATCAATTGGAACGTTCTCTATTTCTAATGTGTGGTCACCCAAACTCATATTGCTTGATCACGTTTAGGAGGAGCACTTTACGGGTCGTGAGCTTTGGATTTTTAGTGTACAATTAATACTAGAATCATTGATACTCTTGGTGTTCAGGTCACACATCGTGTATACATCTAGAGCACCTCGATTTGATGGGATCGTGTTAGGACTATGGTGAAATGTATTTAGAGTGAGGGAGATGGGAGATCAAGTTGCAAGTGTACAAACACACACGAACCCTAAAAGCATGAACAGTGGGCCGCCCTCTGACTTCCACTATACAAATAAACAAGTCTAAAGTTTAGACGAATAAATGAGCTCCACACACTAAGTCTCCCACTTCTTTCTTAAATTCAATGATAATCTCTTTCATTCTTTGTTTTCTCTTCAACCAAAGTAAAAGGTGGTGCCAACCCTACATGTATTAGGAACAAGAACAAAAGCCCCTTAATTTAGCTCAACAACAACATCACATTCTCCTAAACTAATATACACTTCCAGCTAAATTAAGAACCTTTTCTTTGTTCCTAACCCACCTCTAACTATATAGTACAAGTTATTTGAAAACTCTACATTATCCTTTAATGGAACCAAATCATTTGCTAGCCTACATCATTCTGCCTGTAGCTGGCCCATCTTTGGCTGTCCTTCCTTGGAGGGTCACTTCCTTTTTCTCTCTCTATCTCTCTCTCTTTCCCTTTGTCTTTCTTTTCTTCAATGCTTGAAAAACATACCAATGTGGCTTTCATTCTTTGATTTTCTTTATAAGTTAAAGGTGTCATGCCCAGTTTTGCTAGGCATGTATAAGAATAGTTGCAGAAAATGAGTTCCATGGCTATATTTACTTTAGCTCCCTCATTTCTACCTGAATGTTCCTCCGAATGTTGGTGTCCAGAAATCAGCTGTAGTCTCGGTGGCAACTGGGAAAGTGCTCGATATTGGCACGAGGCAAAGCCCTCGGCTTCTTAAGTCTTGCTTTGGCTCCTCTTGGTCCTTCATTTTATCAGGAATCTGCAAAATGAACCAATTATTTCTCACATTATAGGCAAAACGAAGATGAAAGCCAAACTTAATTTATATTTAAATAAAATAAGAGTTCAAGTCCTTCTAGTGTAAGCAGTTTTACAAGCGAAAAAATGTATAGAAGTGAATCTCATACCTGTTGACGTTGAACTGCAGCTCCATTTTTAATGTATGGTGTACTTAAAACCTGAAATTAGCGTGACACGAATAAAATCAAAATTAGGCACAGATTTTTATATATTGAATTCTGTTAGAACTCAATTTTAATCCAAAAAGTTGAGAACGAGAAGATATAATTGGAACATACACCAACTTGATCATGGAGGAACTTGATGTACTCTATAGCTTCATGGAGAACCGATGCAGTATCAGTCTACAAGAGAAGAACATGATTGGTGTTTACTCTAAGAACAGTACTCCAAAAAGTAGATGAAAAATCCAAAAAATTACCTTTCCGAAAGGTGAAACCAATTGCTGTAGAGCAGTTATTCGGTCCCCTAGCTTCTCTTTTCGGACCTGACAACAAAGCTAGAAAGATTTCATCCATTTCTTTGAAAAAGATAATAATTTTACTAGCACAAAAAAGTTATTAAAGCTCCTTTTAGTCAAAAGCTTGATCGAATCTATCGTACCTTGAAAGTTGGTAATGGCGACGGTGTTTCAATTCGCGGTCTTTTGAAAGCAGGCTCACTGCTAGTTTTCGTTGACACGGAGCCTGGTTCTTGGAAGTCTTCATTATGAAGCTGAAATTTTAAGACACTAAATAGTTTAATTCCAAAACCCCAGTGATAACATACCAAACAACCAACTTTTGTTTACTATTGATCTTCATAATTACCTTTGCACTAAGGTTAAACGTTGATGTGAGAAGATGAGATTGTGTTGAAGCTAAAAGGTTGGCCCGAATATCGTTTAAAGCTGAAGCTGAGGCATTATTCCAAAAGTTTGTGATGTTGGAGGACTGCAAATGACTAGAAAGTTGCTGCTTTGGCAAAGAAGGCTTTAGCAAGGAAGAGAATTTAGGCAAAGAAGGCAAAAAATCATTCATATTTGTCAGAAAATCTGTTGTAGATGAATAATTCATTGACTGGTTGTCGAAAAAAGACTCTTGTGGTTGAGAATCTGTATCAAATATTGTTTGCAGCATAGTTGAAGGGTAACCATATGAAGTTGAACTCAATGGAAAGCTTGTAGATAAGCCTCGACAAGTTGCTGAATTTTCAACAGGGCTTGTGATGGAATTTAAGGGCTGTTGTTGGTCTAAAGAAAAACCCCCATTCATCGGTTCAAAGGCCTTTTGGATCTGAGGGCAGTCCTCCCCAGTTTCTTCATGATAATTCAAGCTTGAATTTAGGTCTTCTTGCGACATGGGATGATAATTGTTCTCTATTCTTCCACCACCACTGCAAAATGACAAGAAGAAAAAGAGAGTTTGATTGATCAAATTTACTTCCTTTTTCATATCATTATAAAGCATATAAGTCTCAAACACCCTGAAACTCTGGACCATGAGGTCCAGTAGCCTATCTAAAGTTCAACAATTATTGAAACCAAAATAATTTTTTTTTCCTATGTGGAGAATTTAATGATCATGTTACATAAAATATTTGACCCAAAAAAAAAATTGCTTACAGTAAAGGCTGGTTCCAGTCTGCTGCTATTGATGATGAAAGGCCAATACTCATCATCTCAATAGTCGAATTCAAGGCGATGTTGCCATCGCAGCCGATCGGGCTCGACTGCTGAGACTTTTGCATATCCTGAAAGAGTACAGACCCATCAGAAACTGGACCAGACTCATTACAAGACCTTATTACTTTCATGTCTACCAAGTCACTTGATGACCATCCAAAGCTTCCTATCTCTCCTATGGAAGAAGAACAAGGCGATGACCCGAACGTGGTTCTCAACGGGTTGAACCAACTTCCTCCACATACACCACTCCTGAATTCATCTGCCATGCCCACAGAGATTGTGTTTTCTCTTACCCTTTAAAAATAAACTGTCCTTCTCTCTCCCCTCTCTCTTCTTCCTCTTCTTCTTCTTTACTTCTTGCAGTTTTGGGTTCTCTATGAGTTTCCTTGTATGAAAAATGAATTCTCTTACTTGGTGTTATATATATAGTTATATACACATGTATGTGCAACGGTTTGGGTGTACGGACGGTAGAAACTACCGGAATCTGGTTGACATTTTAGAAAATGGATGATTAGACAAAACAAGGGTATTTTGAACCGAATTTTCTTTTATATAAAAAAAATATTCCTCTCTTCTACTTTAATAATTTATTATTTAATTATTTTTTCTCATTTTTGTGAAAATTTGTTCCTTATGAACAAAGGGACGTGGGGTATGATGGTGAAGTTTTGATATGGGTGCGATTTCACAGTTTAGGAAGAATAATGTAACTTTTGCTTGATTTGATCCAACGGCTGAGATTTTTTACGCCTATGAATAGGAATTTCTGGACCACACGTACACATAACTTTCAAGGGTCAATATGATTGTGAAGCATAGGCTACGTTTCTATTTCTATATACTACAAAGTGGTATCCCTAAAGCTGTTATTATTACTATGATAACGGTGGTCATACGTTTTTGAAACTAAGAGGGAGATATGATGAACAATAATGTTAGAGAATTTTTGTGCTATTTTGTTGTATGAAGTATGGATAACATAGGAATTTGAATTGAAATTGTCGAATATGAGGTGTCAAAATATAACATGACTCGTTAATAAGATATGAAATTAGAGGGTTTGAGTTTTTCTTAAACCACTCGTTTCGTAAACGAGTGAACCAAACTCGACACAATTAACAAACAAATTAAGTATGAGTGAAGTCAATAAATAAAAAATCAACGAAATGACTTGATTATATACCGATTATACATAATTTATATACGATACGAATCTGATATAATACGATTAGTTAGACATGTATTAATAAACGAATCAAGCATGAATGAAATATTTTTTGTCATAAATTCGCTTAGACAAAACACGAATCTGTTACATATTGTGTAAGACTAAATTCGAACATGTTAAACCAAATCTTTTTAACGTGAAACCCAATTATCTTGGTCATAATTAAAATGGTTTCCCATTATGAAAATTGATAAAACCACACTATATAGTGCAAAGGGTGAATCGTGAAGCCACTGGCATAAAGTTAAAGGTCATCAAAGAGGCTAGAAAATGGGTATCAAAATGCGTTTTTACCCCAAAAGTAATGAGCTCTTCATGGGTCATTTGATTGCACTATATCTACTATATATGATGTTCAGTCTTTTGGGTGTTTATAAATTCTAATATACTTGATTCTTTTTTGTAAGGAGCAATCGCCTTAATTACCGTTTTTTAAGACTCATATTTACTATGTCACAATCAAATATATGAAATTAACCATTAACCATATGATTGGTAAAACTTAGATCTTAACTGATGGAACTTGCACTCGGAACGTGGTGGTTTGCACCTTTTTTGCTAGTTCTACCGTCGAATTAACCGATGCCAACCGACGCCAGTCGTTGGAGCTTTTTTTTTAAAAAAAAAAATTGTGCTTTATTGTTTTTCAATAATTGTTAAATCCATACCAAAATTTCTAATTCTACATCTCAAGTTTTCTTAGAAAACCCTCTTTAACTTAAAAATTTTCAACCATGATAAACTGCAAGAAAGTATAACAAAAAGTATTCTCACCAAGAAAAATTCTAAAGTTGAACTCTATGGCCAAGAGAAGTCAAACCATTTCATATCAGGCTAAAGTGCTACAAACAAGAAATAGAACAAAAAATGACATAAGCCAAACTATTATCTCCTGGAATTAATCAATCTGTTGACTTAAACTGACCAAGCAGAAACCTTTGCTTACTATGAAAATTTTCTATTTCTTGACTAAAATAACTTTCTTTGTTGGCCCTTTTCATGGTAATTCAATACACAGATATGAACTAATTCAACTATTTGTGGCCTAATTTTTCCTGTAGTAAAGTATCCTGAAAATTTTCAATTAGAATCTTTTAACGACGATTGATAGTTAACTTATGGCATCACCAATTTTTATGTTGATTATGTGTCCGTAATTTTCAATTGTTTTGTTATATGACTATCATGATGGATCAAGAGGACTCAATAAGAGATGAGCGTGACATCAAACGCTGGGTCATGCCTGATAACAAGCAATTTCTTAACCCCTTTAACAAATTCACTTTAACTCGTTAAATTGTCATCGTTGTGAGAGGACCACAATACCACTCTCATTAGGTATAAAATTCATTTCAAAATCTTTCGGATTTAGACTTGATAGTAGGTAAATCAGAAACCCAACTCCACATAAACTTTTGACAAATAATAGACAATTTCTTCATAATGCCAAAATAAATTGAAGTTCAAAAAGCTGTAACATCAAAAAAATTACTAAAAACAAGCAATATACCGTTGACTTGCCCGAATCAAAGATTTCAAAGTCAAGTTAGGTCAGTTCCATGAGTTCCATATCCTTGAAAACTCTTAGGAAAATGACCTCCTTTGCTTTGATTTTCTCTAGTTCAGTGGATCACAGCTTTCTTAGTCATTATCCCCCCATACAGAATTCAATATAAAACTCTTCTTTTGGGGGCATTGACATCTTATTCATTAACATTTAAACACAATCCACGAATCTAACCCAAAATTAAAATAAAATTTGTAAATTTGAATATAACCTTAACGAGTTTGGATAATACATAAGAAGACCTGCTATACCAATCAAAATTATCCCCAGGACATAAACCGAACTAAACAAACACAAATCAACTAAACATGACAAAATAATAATACATGTTACAAACTCAACGTTTATGTTACTCAAAGTCAGCATACCGTAGGACTTTGGTGGAAATGTGCATCGTTTACTGGAATAAAAGCAAGTCCACGGTAATATAATTTTGTATTGCTAAGTAAGCTTACCTGCCATCTCTAGTTCCTTAATTAACTAAAAAGTAATGATTAGATAAGGGTATTTAAGTTAATAAATATCTATTACCTTCATTTTCAGTCTAAATGAATACAAACCGTCTAATCCCCTGTGGGTCGTACGGCGGCTCACTTGTGGCTTTAGGGCCCCACTTTCTATGCAAATCAATTTCTATTCTATGGTGGGTTTTTTTTTTTAATCTTTATTCCTTAAATATTGTATTTTATAATTTATTTTTTAAACTTTCATTGATTTTAAGAAAGGCACTACAAGATTAGGGTATTTTAAGATAATTTTTTTACGACAGCACTGTTCATTTGTCACAAAAATTATGTTTTGAAAAAAAAAAAAAATTTTAGGCCGATAATAATTTTATAAAAACTATTTGAGTTGAACTGCTGTCGCCATATCAACTTGTTATGACGACGTAATGCCGTCACAGTGCTGCCACAAAAAAAAATTTGAAACAGTAAATAACTTTTTTATTATACCACTTTGTTACCACAAATTTATTTATTTTTTTCTTGTAGTGATGTGTGGTTTAAATACACATACACACCGTGTTTGGGTATGTGTGTGTGTGTGGAGAAATGGGGTGGCTGAGGCATACTTGTTTGACCAAGGGCGGTGTGGGCGCGGAAATGGGTCAAAGAGAGGGAAGGGTCCACGAGACATTCGCGCGTGACACGGCACCTGGATCCGCTGGAGGAGTCAAAAGGGTACTAATGGTGATATTATTTTTACCCCCCCAAAAAAAAAAACCAAAAAAATAAAAAAAAATCTTGATTTTATTTTAAACACCACCCTAGTTGATCATTTACCCTTCACCTCCTCCTTTCTTTTTTATTTTTTTTAAATTTTTTATGATAATGAGTTCCGCACCAACTTACGCACATTTTGAATAGATTCCTCCCTAATCCGATTGTGCGTGCAAGATCCTGCACAATATAAAAAACGAGAACAGATATCTCCCTTGGTGAACTTCGAGTGAGCCGGTTGAGTGACCAAACACGCTGCTTGGGACAGCCTGCAAAATACGGTGGTAACCTGGAACGGCAACGGGAGACCCTGGGAAAGGAAGAACGATCATGTGAGGCTGAAAGGGGTTCCTGGAACAAAGAAGAACAAATTAGAAGGGCGCCGGAGTGTTTTTCGGCGTATCCCCTCCGACGGTCTAGTCAGTCTTTGAGTGAAAGAGAGGAAGGAGAAAACACTGAGAAAAATATATTGTAGTAGAGAGTTTGTTGTTGCATACCCGTCTTGCCTTTTGCAAGGAGTATTTATACCTCAAAAGCTCATGATTGCTGTCAGTGTGGTCAGTAGGTGATCATTAGGTGCAGGTTGCGTGTGCATTGATCCTGTTGAGGAATGTCTTCTCTAATTAACTGCTCGGGGTCCCGAGCAATCAATTCTGGGTCATCGGGATGCCGACGGTACAATGCACTCCTCTCGGGGAGGATGCAATAAATGCTCTGTAACAGGAGCATTTATTGCCTTTCATTTCCGAGTCTTACCGCATTGAATGTTGTCTCATCAAGGGAATGGGGCAATTAATTGTTTGCTTTCCCAAAGCGCGTGTCAGCAATAGCATGCGGTTTGTCTGTCTTTGATGTGATATCATATGCCACGCGTCCATCCCCTATTGGCTGTGACCTCTGTATTCCAGTATGTTCTGACATTACTTGTGTAAGACGAGGTCATGATGAATAGCCTAGACTAGCCTAGGTTGATGACCTGTACATCAATAGTTTATCCTGAAGTAGAGGAAGCGTCCAGGATGGGGGTACCTCTCGGCACCGAGGAAAGGCTCATCTCGGGGACCGAAGGAGGCATGCCGACCGAGGTACATATCAGACCGAGGCCACGTGTCGGTTGTAAAATATACTGAATGTATGATCCTATACGCCAGTACCTCGGGGGCGAGGACATTCGTGCGCCGATGGTGCTTGATCTTAACAAGTGTTTTAGTAAAACCGAGGACAAGTGTCTTCATCATAGGGTATTTCAGAAAAGTCTCATCAACTGCCTCCCAGCCTTCGATCTTCTGACACCGAGGACACGCGTCGTAAGGAGACGAAGGGTTTTCCAACAACCACCAGTACTTCATTATTGTCTCGAGCCGCTTTCCCCGGCTTGGGATGTCGTGCGCATTAAATGCGCAGTTTTCATTTTTCGCGTCCAATGATGAAAATTGCCTCTATATAAAGGGGGCTCTTCTTCCGTTTTCCTCATTTTGCCATTCCAACTTCCTCAAGAGAGCTTCTTCTTGAATTTTCGCCGGAGTTTCGTTTCTTCTTCCGTCGTCGACTGCCCATTCTTCCTTAAGATCTTAAAGCCAGCAGACCCACCGTTGATTCTGAACTTTCTGGAGGGAGTCGCTTTAAGGTTTCCCAGAAAAAAAACTCCGTTTTGACATTCGGGTGAGTTTCAGAATCCCCTTTCTTTTCTTCCTCCTAGCTTTTTGTTTTCCGATTGACTGGAGGTGTCATCCGGTTGATACATAGCGATTTAACCCTCGGGAAACTTCCTCAGGGATTTTTAAGAACAAATACCCTCTTCTTTCTTACTTTTTCAGAGATGCCTCGTCGTCGCCCTGCTCCCGAGAATCCTCAGGCTGGTTCTTCGGCGTCGGGGAAGTACAAAGTAAAGGGCGATGTGCAGATCAATAGGTTTAGGGCCAAGTACTGCATTCCCCCGAGCGTAGATGTAGAGGATTATGACCTGGTGCTGCACTCTTCTACCCTCGGGACTGAGGATTCCATGCCCTTCTATACTAAGGCCATAATAGAGGGAGGAATTAGGTTCCCTTTACCCCCTTTACTCCTTCGGTTCCTCTCTCATTTTCGCCTCTTTCCCGGGCAATGTTGCCTCAATGTCTTCCGAATAATCATGGGGGTCTTAGAGCTCAATAGGCGCCTCGGGGTAAATATTGGGCTCAACGATCTCCTTTTTTGTTATTCCCTCCTGAGAGTCATGCCTCACCAACACTTTTACCTCAAAGCCAGGGACCCCTCCATGTACCTTGTAACCCATCTTCCTGACTCGGACAAGGGGTACAAGGACGATATTCTTATTTTCAAGGGATCTTGGCAGAGAGGTGTTGGTCCCGAGTATAACGACTTGTTCTGCCCCTGGAGTGGAGAACGACAAGTACGTCGGTTCCTTCGGGTTTACTATTTCATTTTCCAGATTTCCCTTGTTCATGACTACTTTCTTGTTTGTGCAGATATCCCTACTCGGGAGACAGCTCCTCCCTCTCGGTCGCTGGTGAACTTCGCCGACCTAGTCACGGTTTGGAGTTTTACTGGTGACGACGGGTTCGGCCGGGCTACCCACGTCCTGCTGAACTATACCCCAGGGTATAAGAAATTTTCTCAGCTTCCTCAGCCTTTTGATCCTTCGCGGTGGTCTGAACTCTTCGATCAGGCGGCGAGGTTAGAGGTTGAGGAAAATTTGGAGGAAGACCCGGATCGGGCTTCGGAGGCCGAGGTAGAGGGAGTTGCTGAAGAGGTCGGGGGTCAGAGAGGACGTTGTCCCTTCGGACGTCGAGGTGGGGACTTCGGGAGGAGACTTGTGGCCCGACTTTCAAGTTCTTCAATCTCTGGACGCCGAGGACGCGCTTGAGGTCGCGATGTCAAACACTCTTCGCATCGACCTCGGGTTCCTAAGGCAGAGGCAAGCCCTCGCAGCCGGGAGAGGTCGAGGAACGACCGGCGGCACCCCCTCTGCAGGGACCAGTTCCACCCCATCCTCAAGGGTCCTTAGTCGGGGTCAGGTGCGAGACCAGGATCCTCAAGTGGAGGAGGAGAGAAGGGTCAAACATCGGCATGATGGCCTCGGTCGAGGATCCAGGGCACCTCCCGCTCAGCAGCAAAGCGGGAGAGGCCGTGGATTACCCCCTGCTCCTCCACAACAGCAGCAGCAACAACAGCAACGACAACAGCAACAACAGCAGCTGCAGGCCTCCCCTTCCCTTCCGCCGACAGTGGAAGCCGCGGAGTGGAATCCCCGAGCCACTGATCACATGAACCGAGTGATCAGGGTCGATGATTCCATTTTGCTGGATCCTCATGTCGCCCATGCAGTGAGTGAGACACTGTATTTCGAGGCTGACATGGCGGCTCATAGGGGGCGTTCAACGAACGTGTTGTTCCGCTCCATCATTCAAAACTCCCTGGTGGTAAGTTCCTTTTCTTTGGTTTCTTTTCTCTTGCTTTCCATTTTTGTGATAACACTTTTTTCCCTCCTTTGCAGGCTACCCAGCAGATCTCCGTAATAGCTGCTCGGTACCATGGGTCTAGAATGGACCTCCAGCGGGCCCGAGATCAGAAGGAGGAGGCGGAGGCGGCCCTCGCCCGAGCTATGGAGGATGTGGCTGCCAGGGATTCTACCTTGGCGGGGCAGGCTGCTCAAATCGAGCAACTCCTCAAGGACGCCGAGTCGGCAAAGGTTGGCGCTGAAAAGCTAAGTGCTGCCCTTGCCGATGCTGAGGGGAGAATAACCGAGCAGACGCGGCGTCTTTCTGCCGCGGAGGAGAGGGCGGTAGGCTCGGAGGAAAGCTGTCTGGCTCTCACCCAGGAGCTGGACAGGATTAGGGCCAAGGCGCTGAACAGAAAATCGGAGGAGCAACTCCTGGAAGAGTTTGCCGATGATGTGCTCCCCGCTCTTGAGGAAAACAGCAAAGAGTTATTCAAGAAAGGGTGGGACGAGGCGCTCCAGGATGCTGGAGTCCCATCAGACTCCCCGCTCTTCCAAATGCACAAGTATGTGCCCTCGGCAGAGATGGCACAGGCAGAAGCGCAGGTTGCTGCCGAGGATAAAGCCCCAACGCCGGTGCAAATCTCGGCGGATCCCCCCGAGGCGGTGATAGTGGACTTGTCCAAGGACGCTCCGCTGGACCATGCTTCTGATCCCCAAGTTGCCCAAACTATTCCTGTTGCCGACGTGCCTCTCCTGCCTGCTCTAGAAGCTTCACAACCATTTATCGCTGACTCGCTCTCGGCTGAAGTTCTGGAGATGCCTGGAGCCAGATGAAAGTCCATTTATTTTTGATTGTATCTCTTTTGCTTTCTTTTGTAGCCTTTGGGGACGCAAAGCCCCTATTTTTGGAAATAAATCATGAGTATTTCCTTCCTTTCTCTGTGTACAGTAATGTTTGGCTTTTTTTTTTTTTTTTTTTTTTTGTCTTCGGGGCTGTTCGCCCATCCTGGAGGTAAGCTCTTGTGTTTGCTTCGGGGACTAGAGTCCTTGTACTTTGTCCCCAGGGTCTTGCCCTTCCAGGTGGCTTGCTCCTGTATATGCTTCGGGGACAGGAGTCCTTGAACTCTGTCCCCAGGGCCTTACCCTTGCAGGAGGCTTGCTCCTGTGTTTGCTTCGGGGACAGGAGTCCTTGAACTCTGTCCCCAGGGCCTTACCCTTGCAGGAGGCTTGCTCCTGTGTTTGCTTCGGGGACAGGAGTCCTTGAACTCCGTCCCCAGGGCCTTACCCTTTATCTTTGTCGTTGGCAAGCACTTGAAGAGGAGAATACTTCAAAAGTAATACTTCTTTAGATTCATAACATTCCATGGTCGTATTACAAGTTTTCCATCAATGTCTTCTAATCTGTACGACCCGGCGTCCCCGATTGAAATCACTTTGTAAGGCCCTTCCCAGTTAGGTCTCATTTTCCCCTCTGTTGGATCACGAGTATTGGCCGTTACCCTTCTGAGGACCAGATCGCCTATTCGGAATTCTCGAGCCTTGACCCTTTTGTTGTACAGTTGGGAGATCTTCTCTTGATACTTAGTTATCCTCAAGGCGGCCTCCTCCCTTCTTTCTTCCACCAGATCCAGATCCAATCCCAGTTGACGGTCATTCCCCCTTCGTCGAAAGCTTGGGTCCTTATGGTCGGGAGCCCTACTTCGAGGGGTATGATTGCCTCCATCCCGTATGCCAGGGAGTATGGGGTTTCCCCTGTCGAGGATCGAGGGATGGTCATGTACACCCACAAGATGTTTAATAGTTCTTCCGCCCATTTTCCCTTGGCTTTCTCCAACCTCTTCTTGATTCCATTGACAATTATCTTGTTGGAGGCCTCTGCCTTGCCGTTGGCTTGAGGATAGGCAGGGGTGAAGTAGAAATTACGGATCTCGAGTTGCACGCAGAAAGACTTGAAGCGCCCGCCAGTGAACTGAGTCCCGTTATCCGACACCAGTGCCCGAGGAATCCCAAACCTGATGATTATGTTCTCCCAGACGAACTTTTTGGCATCTATGTCGCTGATATGAGTCAACGGCTCCGCCTCTACCCACTTGGTGAAGTAATCCGTGGCCACAATGAGGAATTTCCTATTTCCCGGAGCCTTAGGCAGGGGTCCAACCAAATCGAGCCCCCACTGGGCGAATGACCAAGGGCTGGTCAGGGGGTGTAAGTCCCCTGCGGGTTGCCTGATTGCAGGGGAGAACTTCTGACACTGGTCGCATTTTTGGACGTATGCGCGCGCATCCTTTTGCATTCGCGGCCACCAATATCCCTGAGACATAATGCGGTGCGCCATAGATCGCCCCCCATAATGCCCCCCGCATATTCCTTCATGTACCTCATAGAGAAGGTCCTGTACCTGGTCTTCTTGGACGCATAGCAAGTAAGGCCCTGAGAAAGACCTCCGATACAGTTTCTGATCCGGAGAGACCCCAAATCTTGGAGCTTTGAGTTTTATCTTTCTTGCTTCCTTTGAACACTCCGGGAGATCTCCTGTTGTCCGGAACCTGAGAAAGGGATCAATCCAACTGGGCGGCCTGTGTGCGTCCTGGATGACCATTGCCTCGGGAGCCTGGTCTATGCAGGATGTGGGAAGGACCCTTTTGTTGTACAGTTGGGAGATCTTCTCTTGATACTTAGTTATCCTCAAGGCGGCCTCCTCCCTTCTTTCTTCCACCAGATCCAGATCCAATCCCAGTTGACGGTCATTCCCCCTTCGTCGAAAGCTTGGGTCCTTATGGTCGGGAGCCCTACTTCGAGGGGTATGATTGCCTCCATCCCGTATGCCAGGGAGTATGGGGTTTCCCCTGTCGAGGATCGAGGGATGGTCCTGTACACCCACAAGATGTTTAATAGTTCTTCCGCCCATTTTCCCTTGGCTTTCTCCAACCTCTTCTTGATTCCATTGACAATTATCTTGTTGGAGGCCTCTGCCTGCCGTTGGCTTGAGGATAGGCAGGGGTGGAGTAGAAATTACGGATCCCGAGTTGCTCGCAGAAAGACTTGAAGCGCCCGCCAGTGAACTGAGTCCCGTTATCCGACACCAGTGCCCGAGGAATCCCAAACCTGATGATTATGTTCTCCCAGACGAACTTTTTGGCATCTATGTCGCGGATATGAGTCAACGGCTCCGCCTCTACCCACTTGGTGAAGTAATCCGTGGCCACAATGAGGAATTTCCTATTTCCCGGAGCCTTAGGCAGGGGTCCAACCAAATCGAGCCCCCACTGGGCGAATGGCCAAGGGCTGGTCAGGGGGTGTAAGTCCCCTGCGGGTTGCCTGATTGCAGGGGAGAACTTCTGACACTGGTCGCATTTTTGGACGTATGCGCGCGCATCCTTTTGCATTCGCGGCCACCAATATCCCTGAGACATAATGCGGTGCGCCATAGATCGCCCCCCAGAGTGTCCCCCGCATATTCCTTCATGTACCTCATAGAGAAGGTCCTGTACCTGGTCTTCTTGGACGCATAGCAAGTAAGGCCCTGAGAAAGACCTCCGATACAGTTTCTGATCCGGAGAGACCCCAAATCTTGGAGCTTTGAGTTTTATCTTTCTTGCTTCCTTTGAACACTCCGGGAGATCTCCTGTTGTCAGGAACCTGAGAAAGGGATCAATCCAACTGGGCGGCCTGTGTGCGTCCTGGATGACCATTGCCTCGGGAGCCTGGTCTATGCAGGATGTGGGAAGGTATTCAATGGTGATCCTGCGCGACTGGGAGGAGTCCACCGCCGAGGCTAGACAAGCCAGGGCGTCGACATGTGTGTTCTTGTCGCGGGACACTTGCTTGATTTCAAACCGGCCGAACCTTTGGATTACGGACGTCGCCTGGTGATGGTACGCCTTCATCCTAGGGTCCCTCGTTTCGAACTCTCCGTTGACTTGATTGACCACCAGCATAGAATCGCAATGCACGATCAAATCGGTAACTCCAGTCGCCTCTACTAACTGAAGTCCTGAGATGAGTGCCTCATATTCAGCTTCATTATTCGAAGCCTTGAATCCCAGCCGAATGGCCTGCTCTGCAATAATCCCATCTGGAGAGGTCAGCAGGACACCGATTCCGGACCCCTTACTATTTGACAAACCGTCCACACACAAAAGTCATGGCGATCCTTCATAATTCGTTGGAGACGCTAAGTCGGGAGGAGGCGGTCCTTCTAGAACGGGATGCTCCCCCGAGAACTCAGCTATGAAGTCTGCCAATATCTGACCTTTTATTGCAGTTCGGGGTTTGAAATGAATGTCGTGCTCCCCCAACTCCACTGCCCACTTGGAAATCCTTCCGGAGAGTTTCGTTTTCCTCAAGATTGCTTTCAAGGGCTGATCGGTCAAGACAGTGATCGGGTGCGCCTGGAAATAATGCCGCAGTTTCCTGGCAGTGGTGACCAAGGACAGAGCCAGTTTCTCCAGGGGTAGATATCTTGTCTCGGCATCTAGGAGTGCCTTGCTTATATAGTAAATTGGCTTCTGGCGGTGCTCATTCTCACGGATAAGTACCCCGCTTACCGCAAACTCAGATACTGCCAGGTACAGGAACAACATCTCCCCCTGGATGGGGACGGACAGAGTTGGAAGAGTCCTTAGGTATTCTTTGATCCCAGCCAGGGCGTCCTCGCACCCCTGGCTCCACATATTCTTCTCAGCACTCTTGATTGCTCCAAAGAAGGGCTTGCATTTATCCGAGGAGCGTGAGACGAAACGGTTAAGTGCAGCCAGCATCCCTGTGAGTTTCTGGACTTCTCGGACGGTGCGAGGGCTTCGGATGTCCAGGATTGCTTTAATCTGATCCAGGTTGGCTTCGATTCCTCGCTGACTAACCAGATATCCGAGGAATTTTCCTGACTCCACTCCGAAGACGCACTTCGCTGCATTCAGCTTCAGCCCATACTCCCTGAGGGTGGAGAAGGTATCCGCCAAGTCTGTCAGATGATCACAACTCCGTTTGCTCTTTACCAGCATGTCGTCTATGTAGACCTCCATGGTGTTGTCGATCTGCTTTTTGAACATCCGATTCATCAGTCTTTGGTATGTTGCCCCGGCGTTCTTCAGTCCAAACGGCATCACTTTGTAACAATAAACTCCCTTCGGAGTGATAAATGCCGTCTTTTCTTGATCCGGGGCATAGAGGGGGATCTGATGATATCCTGCTCGGGCATCCAGGAAGTTCATTCGTTCATATCCGGCTGTGGCATCTACCAGCTGGTCCACCTTTGGCAGGGGGTAGTCATCCTTGGGACATGCCTTGTTTAGATCTGTAAAATCTACGCAGACACGCCATTTCCCCCCTTTCTTCTTTGCGCATACCGTATTGGACAGCCATTCAGGGAACTGTATCTCTCGAATGGCGTCAGCCTTCAGGAGTTTGTCGATTTCCTCGTTGACCGCGTTGGTGTGATGCGGGGCTATGCGTCGGCCTCTGCTTGACTGGCTTGTGCGACGGGTCAACATGCAGCCTGTGAGTGATTATCTCGGGGTCTACCCCCGTCATTTCCATCTCGTTCCAGGCGAATACGTCTGTATTTCCCCTTAGGAACTCGATCATCTCCTCCTGTTCGGCTGTAGGCATCGAGGTCCCCACTAAGAAATACCTCTCTTCTTCTCCCTCTACCAAGGGCACCTTCCGGAGGTCTTCAACCGACCGTTCAGTCGGGTCTATCCGGGGGTCATCCATTCCTGGACGCCCGGACTGTAATTGCTATTTTTCCATAATCTCTTCCGGTGCTCGCCCCTTCTCCTGGCTGGACGCCCCAGCTCCGACGGCCGAATAAAAACAGTTCTTCGCAGACGCTTGGTCCCCCCGGATCTCCATGATACCCTCTGGCGTGGCGAACTTTAACTTCTGGTGGAAAGTGGAGTGCACCGCTCCCAACGCATGCAGCCATGTTCGCCCCATAATCACGTTGTAAGGAGAGTCCGTATCGATCACCACAAACTCGGTGTCGATGATAAAGGGACCAGTGGCAACTGGCAATGTGATTTTTCCCACGGGCAAGGCGAATGAGTCGTTGAACCCGATGAGGGGTGTCCTGACTTTGGTGAGGTCTTTGGGGCCAAGACCCATCCGTTTCAAGGTTTCGAAGTACATCACCTCCGAGGAGCTTCCTGAGTCTATCAAAATCCTCTTGACATCGAATTTCCCAATCTTCAGGGTCAAGACAAGGGCGTCGTTATGAGGGATCACCACGCCTGCCAAATCCGCGTCGGAGAACGTAATGCCAAGCTCACCCATCCTGGCCCTTTTACTTGATGGCCCCACGTCACCCTCGGCTACCTTCCTTGTAAAAGCTACCCTCTTGAGGTCGGACTCAAGCTCCTTGGACGTGGGGCGCTCCAGGGGACATACATGGATGACATCTATGACGTTGTTCGGCTCCTCGGTCGGGGCATGGGCTCGTCTCTCTTCTGGCCTGGGCTCTATGTATTCTTTCAAATGTCCGTCTCGGACCAAGCTTTCCAAGAATGATTTGAACACCCTGCAGCTTTCGGTGCGATGCCCAACATCCCGGTGATAGGAACACCTAACCCTTTGATCTCGGGTGGAGGGGTCGCCCTGCATCCTGGGCGGCCATTTGAAGAACGGCTCGTGCTTGATTTTATGGAGCAACTTGAAGATGGGTTCCTTGAAAACAGTGTGAACTCCCCTGGACGAACCCCCTGGATGGGGTAGCAATCCCTTTCGGGGAATATCTTCGCGCTCCTTCTCCTTTCTCTTAGATTGGAGGGCTCGGCCTTTGTTGCTTCCCATCTCGTCCTCAACCCTCGAGTACTTGTTGATCCGGGCCATCAGTTCCCCCATATCCGAGGGAGTCTTCTTGGTCAGGGATCGGTACAGGTCCGTGTCCCTCGCCAAGCCGAGCCGGAAAGATGCTGCTGCCATGACCTCCGAGCAGCCTTCTACCTCATGACCTCTTCCCAGTATCGGATGGCGTACTGGCGAAGAGTCTCGGATTCCCTCCGTCTGAGGGTCAACAATGATCCAATGTCTTTGGGGCGCTTACTCCCCGTAATGAATCGAGCCAGGAACTGCCTAGTCAATTCCTTCCAGGACCCAATACTGTTTGGGTGAAGCGTCTCGAACCATTTCATCGCAGAGTCCCCCAAGCTCATAGGGAACACTCGGCATAGAAACCGTTGGTCCGAATGATAGAGGGACATCATCTGCTTGTATTGCCTGATATGGGCTTCGGGGTCGGACCGCCCGTCATAGGTTTTGAACCGCGGCACGACGAACTTTCTTGAGACCTCCATCTCACTGATTTCCCTCGTAAAGGGTGTTTGTATGACTTCGTCCTCGGCCTCATCCTGGACAGTCTTACCCTTTCTCCTGGAGTCTAATCGGGCTCTGAGATCGACTTCTTCCCTGACGGGATGCCTTCTGAAGTCCCTGAGTTCATTGGTAAGCCCCTCATTTCCTGGGCGTCGTGTGGATTGGGTTGAGTCCTCCTCGGATTCATCTCCCTTCCTCCGTCTAGACAAACCTCGCCGGAGGTCGTCCAGGGCCAATGGCCTTGCTTTCCTGGAATGGTTGTCAAGATGATGTTCGCCGGCTCTGGGTCGCTTTGGGGCCCTAGAGCTTTCTGCTTTGTGGTCTAGGTGGTTTCTTAGATCCTTCGTTTCCGCCTCCTGGACGGGGAGTCCACGGGAAAGGAATGAATCCCTCGACCCTCCGCCTGAGGCGGCAAACTCGTCGAGCCGGCTAAGGACGTTTACATTGTCCTTCTCCAGCTGACGTAATCTATCGCCAAATTTTTCTTCAATCACCTCCGCCAGCTGACGGCCAAGGGGGCTGATCCTCCTGACCTGATTCCCATACTGGTTTGAGGGGTAACCCCCCTTGACCGAGTAGAGGCACTTTTATTCGTATTGGTGCGATCCCTCCCTCCGTGATGACAGGGAGCTTGTAACTCGAGACTCCTTTGGTGGGGTCCTTTCCCTTTTTGTCTAGTGTTCACCATGGTCACTGTTCTTTATAGAGAAAAAACTAGGAAAACTAGTCGTTTCCCACAGACGGCGCCAGATTGTGCGTGCAAGATCCTGCACAATATAAAAAACGAGAACAGATCTCTCCCTTGGTGAACTTCGAGTGAGCCGGTTGAGTGACCAAACACGCTGCTTGGGACAGCCTGCAAGGTACGGTGGTAACCTGGAACGGCAACGGGAGACCCTGGGAAAGGAAGAACGATCCTGTGAGGCTGAAAAGGGTTCCTGGAACAAAGAAGAACAAGTTAGAAGGGCGCCGGAGTGTTTTCCGGCGTATCCCCTCCGACGGTCTAGTCAGTCTTTGAGTGAGAGAGAGGAAGGAGAAAACACTGAGAAAAATGTATTGTAGTAGAGAGTTTGTTGTTGCATACCCGTCTTGCCTTTTGCAAGGAGTATTTATACCTTAAAAGCTCATGATTGCTGTCAGTGTGGTCAGTAGGTGATCATTAGGTGCAGGTTGCGTGTGCATTGATTCTGATGAGGAATGTCTTCTCTAATTAACTGCTCGGGGTCCCGAGCAATCAATGCTGGGTCATCGGGATGCCGACGGTACAATGCTCCTCTCGGGGAGGATGCAATAAATGCTCTGTAACAGGAGCATTTATTGCCTTTCATTTCCGAGCCTTACCGCATTGAATGCGGTCTCATCAAGGGAATGGGCAATTAATTGTTTGCTTTCCCAAGTGCGTGTCAGCAACAGCATGCGGTTTGTCTGTCTTTGATGTGATATCATATGCCACGCGTCCATCCCCTATTGGTTGTGACCTCTGTATTCCAGTATGTTCTGACATTACTTGTGTAAGACGAGGTCATGATGAATAGCCTAGACTAGCCTAGGCTGATGACCTGTACGTCAATAGCTTATCCTGGAGTAGAGGAAGCGTCCAGGATGGGGGTACCTCTCGGCACCGAGGAAAGGCTCATCTCGGGGACCGAGGGAGGTATGCCGACCGAGGTACATATCAGACCGAGGCCACGTGTCGGTTGTAAAATATACTGAATGTATGATCCTATACGCCAGTACCTCGGGGGCGAGGACATTCGTGCGCCGATGGTGCTTGATCTTAACAAGTGTTTTAGTAAAACCGAGGATACGTGTCTTCATCATAGGGTATTTCAGAAAAGTCTCATCACCGATAAACTGCAAATCATTCACGCTATCACTAAAAAATTTATAGGAGATAAATTTCTCGCAACCTAATCCCAAGTGATAGCTCAAGTGATAATAAAAACGAATTATAAATTACTTGAACTATTCCTTGGAATCTCTCAGATCTTAGCAGGATATCACCAATACAATTTTCAACTCTCTCTCTCTCTCTCTCTATTGTTGCAATATAAGCTATTGATTTTGGAGCACATAAAAGTATTGACTGACGTCGTGAAACAGTATCACCCGATATGCATAGAATGCCACATAGAAGAATAAATGAACATGAAGACCATTAGCTAGTGAATTATTTCTAGTCATATTTTACCACCGCAAATTGTTGGCTCCGCCTCTAATGCTACCCTTGTATTATATTAGCAAGATTAACAGTAAAGTCGATCTTCAGCAGGTTAAATTTGCTATCTGAGTTGTTGCAGCGCGTGATTAGAAAGAGAGAGAGTTTGAGTTTGCCCATGGCAATGTAATTAGAGACACCAAGGTAGTTGTCTAGTGATGCAATAGGAGAATTAGGTGACACGCATCTACTCTTTGGATTTTCTACTTGTCTTCTAATGCCCAAGGAATGTTTCTCTACCTAAGAAAATGACCACTTTGTCCTTGATGCTCAAGTCATGGCTTATGACCTCGACCCCTCCCTCCTACCATACCTACTAGTTGGTTCAAGAAAGTTCTTGATGACATTTAGAAACACAATTGATAGATTATGATAGTTTAAAAACCCTTCCACTTAGACAATCACCTGTTCATCATCAAATTACAAACCCATGCTTTGTCTCTTGCCCCAACTTGAACACCCATCATGTTTGTGTGTTTTAAGAAAACTCGATGGGAGCTTAACGCATGATGTAGTAGACATGATTTGTTATCAATACAACTCATTTAAACACCTAATCCTTCAGATCGCGAGAATATTGGACTATGAGGAAATTTACTAGTCTAGTTTGAGAAAATGTATCTTAATCTTTACAATATAATTGCAATAGTTATCTAATTGCTAAGATTGGCAGCATACATCGGCGAGACTTTGAACATCTCATATGAATATACGCTATATTTCCGATCTGACAATAAAATCCATTTTACCACTTCAAAGAACAATATTGCATATATTTAAATTTATCTTTTTATTTCAATTGCGTGTTGTGTTGGAGTGCTGATTGGAACGTAAGGTATGTAATCATTCTTCACCCATGCACTTTAAATAAACCGAGACTTGAACGTATAATCTCGAGTTTTTGAATAACTAATATCTTCTATTTAGAGTTAATCCATATGGAGAGATAACTGTATCATACCAACTTCTGTTATTTGCCGATACGTATAAAGATATCACCAATGACCAAAAATACAATTATAAAGATAAGTAACTACGTGAGGCATTAATCATACATTAATAAAATAGCTTGGTGTTCTACTATAATTAAAAAAAAAACCCAATACTTCTAGTTTAATGATCCATGCACAATGAGTCCTCATGAGAAACCCTTGAACCAAATTTCGTATCCAATCATCTGTACCAACCCATATAATCACTCTTTTCATATGGGAATACATGTTAAAATACTTTGGTATATTCAAACCCTAATTATGATGTCATAATGAGGTAATATTGAGGTTTATTAGATGAAAAAAAAAGGGACACATATAGTACACAGGGTTGGAGATATAGTATAAGTACCCCAAAGATCACATGGTAGACAGAAGGGGGAAAAGACACGAGAGAGGGGCCCTTAAAAATGATAACAAAGGAACAAAGTTGAAAAAGAAATGGGAGAGAGAGAGAGAAGGAAACAAGTCCTGGTAATATATATATAGAGAGAGAGAGAGAGACAGAGACAGAGAGATGGAAGGAAACAAGTTCCTGCTAATGTGGTATGGTCCCTTTGGTCTGTGTGAATAGAAAACACAGTAGAACAGACACTACGGGCGCCGTCCATTATCTTTCTACGAGTTTTTGTGAATACTTTTTCACACTACTCAAAAGCTGAATTCATAAAAAACAATAAGACCATTTTGGTGAGGAAATAAAAATAGTGGGGTTTAAACGTAGATTACTAACTAGTGCAGGATCAGACAAATGAGATTTTCATTGAGATTGATCTGTTTGGAATTACTTAGTTCAAAATGTTTCTGATATCACCGATTGATAGTTAAGGGTCCAACGATATGGAGCAAAATATGGATGCTTGAAACTCATAATCACCTAAACTTCATGCTTAATAGTAATCTCTCTCTTTCTTTTTTTTTTGGTTCAGCAATTAAGAGTATCTAGACCAGTTATACATACCTCGATTAATTCTCTTTCCAATTTGGTTAAAAGTATATAATCAACGATGGGACTAGGATATTCTTCAAGACCTAGCCTCAAAAAATTAGCAAAATTCAAACTCAAGACATCTTAATTTATAATTCGTTTTTATTACTACTTGTAATACTCTTGGGTTAAATAATAATCTCTTTCATATTATATGTATTAAGTTTCTTTTATGTCATTTTCTTTCCTATGTGGGATTCTATTTCAATGCCCAACTCTTCAAAAATTTGGGACCGTAGATGTGATGATTTACTTCAATGGTAAGGTATCCAGTTTAAGTCTAAGATGATCCAACTACGTCAGGAAAAATAATAGAAGAAGCATTTCACTCCTTCATACATGCTCCACTTGGCTTGGGAGGATATAACTCTTTTTGTAGAGCTATGCTTTTACTATTGGGTCATTGCGATTACAAGTTAGATGTCCAGCTGTCCACGAATTGGGCATGTGAAATGGACTAGTCCTGGCTTTATGGATTCATTTTGGAATGTTGATTCATTTATCAAAACTATTTCTTCTCTTATATTGATGAGACAATTACCACATTTGAATTTGGCTTTTGTAAATTTGGGCAAGAATTTAGACCATGAATTTCAGATCAAAAGAAGATAATAATCAAAGAGCAATGCTATATGAACTTAAAAAGTAGACTTGATAATTATAACTATTGATTTCACTGTGAGTCTCAATATTTATTGAGATCTATTACCTATTCAATGGTTGAAATTATCAAATCTAATTTTTAAAGGGTTCTTTGAAAGTCGGTGCACCTAATTAAACTTATTTGACAAAAAATACATAGAACAAAATGTGAGTTAAAAAGACATAAATGTCTTCTTAACTTTAATGCACCTTAATTCATGTGTGTTTATTAATACATATAAAAACGTATTTAACACACATTTGATTCATGTGTATTTGTTAATGCATGCATATATATATATATATATATTTGTTGTTAAATCTCTTATTTAAATTTTGAATTATCTTTAATGCACCTTGATTTATGCGTATTTTTTTTTTAAAAGTGATTTTGTTTTCAAATTATATTTAATGCACCTTAATTCAAACATTTTTTTTTGGAAAATATTTTCAAATTAATTTAATATCTGAATAATGTAATAGTATAACAATGACAGTGTAACAAATACATTGTAACAAAAACAATGTTCAATAGTTTTGTGTATATGGTAACACATTCAAAACGGAGATGAACTATTTTAAATGAAATTATATGAAACTATATGTTTGATAAAATATAATAGTATAATATTTTGTTTAAATAACTTGTTACACTATTATTGTTATACTGTTACATTGTTAATGTTACACTGTTACACTTTTATTGTTACACTTTATATTGTTACACTATTACACTATTCGGATATTAAATTAATTTAAAAATAAAACCACTTTTAAAAAAAATGCATAAATTCAATTTGCATTAAAAGATAATTCAAAATTTAGATAAGAGATTTAACAACAAGTATATATATATATATATATATATATATATATATATATATATATATATATATATATATATATATATATATATATATATTAAAGTTTTCCCATAAAACTAGAAGATGTTTAATGCACCACTTTCCAAAAAAAAGTGGTGCATTAAATACACATGGATTAATAGAGGGTAAAAATGTCACAATAAAAATAGATAAATTCAAATTATGTAGTTTGATACAAATAAATATCAAAATTAAATACTTAATAACCCTACATTTTTTAGTGTGTACTTTTGTCAAATAAATCTAATTTGGTGTACCCTTACAATTTATCCATTTTTAAATCTAATTTTTAAGTCCATCTAGCATTACTCATATTCAAATGACCAATATCTGGGTGTCTTATTGTGCAAACTTTGAGGTCTCGTTAAGCACAAAGGTGAGCCATTAGAATTCAATGCTCAATTCTCATCATACAACAATTCTTCAAAGAATCCATACTGATGGAACGTTTTTGATGTTTTATGGGAAAGCGACACGTGTCTTCGGTGTTTTGTCCTCAGAGCGTCCCCTAAGTGAACGTGTCTTTGACCTGTATGCCCTCGGAGCATCTCCTGAGTGACACATGTCCTTGTCACGTATTCACTTGGAGCATCCGCTAAGTGACACGTGTTCTTGGCATCTTGGTCTCCAAGAGCATCCCCTGAGTGAAATTTATCCTTAGCCTAAATGCCATTGGAGGGTTTCTTGTGCGACATGTGTTCTTGGCATGAGATAACTCAAAACGATCCCTTCCCTTGTCACCATCTTCGAAGCCTCGGAAGTGAGCCATTTACACCAACGAAATATAAACAATTTTCTTGACGGTTAGCCCCTGCCAAATGATGAGATTAGATTCCTATGGAAAAATGAAAAGGTCAGATGATGTAAGCATATCTATGATCGAGGTAAAATAGAACATCATGACTTGGATGCGAGGTTGGCTATTAATCATCAATCCCCTTTCCCAAGGCAATCAGAATTGTTTGGAAGACAATTCAGCAACCAATGAGAAAGGCGTACGGAGTACGAAACATTTAATCCTTGACCCATTGGAGGGTGATTAACGAAATGTCCCTTTGCGTGCACAACCATAACTAGGGCGCATTAAATGACCTCACAAAATGATGAGATATATTTATTGCTCGACGAAGTTAGAAAAGTAAGCATTAAGTGCTCGGGGATGCAAGCATTAAATGCAAAATCTTCTACTATATGAAGTGGAAAGCGCTCTACTCGAGGTCTGTGCACCAGGTGTTATCCTCCTAAGAAACAATCAAGTGTCTTACCTCCAAGAGACCCAGTTGTTCGCAATGATTAGCTCCTGAAGATATAAATCACTCGCATGCTCAAGTCTCAGGTATGCAACCCCCTTACCTAAGCAATAGAACAGTGTCTTTCAAACCATCTCTCAAATACTGACTTGATCGTCAGATAAGTCACATTGAAAAATACTCCAGCGCTATTCTAACCTTTCTTTTTTGAGTGACAGGATTTTGTTTGAGAACTTACACGTGAGTAAATCATTTGTAGAGAATTTTTCCACCGTTCATTATGTTTTCTCAATAGCCATCCACTGTGGGGGATTCGACTTTCCAGGCGAACTCAAATTCACCAAAAAAGAGATTTGTCACCTCATTCATTGTGCTAAAATCATCCCGCACACATACTTACCAAAGAAAACCTGTAACTATATATAATCATCATACGCCAGCCCCTTAAGTTATTAATTCTTCCAAGGAAGTAAAATTTATTAAAACTCTTGGTAAGTCAATTGGAGAATACATGGTGATGGGACTCTTCTGAAAAGCCCCATGATGAAGACACGTGTCCTCGAGATTGTTGGAACAGTGTTGCTCGGATTAAGCACCATCGGCAACGAGTGTCCTCGCCCCCGAGGTACCTCTCATATAGGATCATTCATTCGGTGTATTATACAACACACACGTGTCCTCGGTCACCCATGTACCTCGGAAACATACCAATCTCGGTCCCCCTGAGGTGAGCCTTTCCTCAGTGCCGAGAGTTACTACGTCCTGGACGCTTCCTCTACTCCCGGATAAAACTACTGACGTACGGGTCATCAGCCTATGCCAGTCTAGACTATTCATCATGACATCGTCTTACACAAGTAATGTCAGAACATACTGGAATACAGAAGTCATAGCCAATACGTGATGGACGCGTGGCATATGATATCACATCAAAAACAGACAAACTGCATGCTGTTGCTGACACGCGCTTTGGGAAAACAAACAATTAATTGCACCCTTCTGTTGACGAGACCACATTCAATGCGGTAAGGTTCGGATATGAAAGGCAATAAATACTCCTATTACAGAGCATTTATTGCATCCTTCCCGAAAGGAGCATATTGTACCTTCGGCGTCCCGACGACTTAGCATTGATTGCTCGGGACCCCGAGCAATCAATTAGAGAAGACATTCCTCATCAAATCAATACACACGCTACCTGTGCCTGATGATCACCTACTGACCACACTGACAGCAATCATGAGCTTTTAAGGTATAAATACTCCTCCCAAAGGGAAAAGCGGGTATCCAATGACAAACTCTTTACTACAATACAGATTTTCTCAGTGTTTTCTTCTTCCTCTCTCTCATTCAAAGACTGACTAGACCGTCGGAGGGGATACGCCGGAACACACTCCGGCACCCTTCTAACTTGTTCCTCTTTATTCCAGGAAAACCTTTCACACGTACAGGATCGATCTTCCTTTCCCAGGATCTTCCTTTGCCGTTCCAGGTTGCCACCGTACCTTGTAGGCTGTTTCAAGCAGCGTGTTTGGTCACTCAACCGGCTCACTCAAAGTTCACCAGGGGAGAGATCTGTTCCCAATATTTTTTATATTGTGCAGGATCTTGCACGCACACATGGTACCAATAAGTCATAGAGACTCTATGTGTCTGAGAGGATTAAATCAGTCACGAATGCTCTAGGAGGCATGAATACATCTATAATCCAAATTTATCTATGCTTTTCGGGTACCAACTTACCCACAGGGCAGGGCCAGATTTTTTGTTTGTGGGACAAAATACTATTAAAACAATTCACCAATTGGTATAATAAAATTTTAGGTCCAATAAAATATATCAAAATTTAAGACTAAATTGTTGTATGAAATTGTAAAACCGATTTTTTTTTTTTTGGAACAAAATATGAACAAACGAAATGCAAAAAAAAAAAAATTTAAGTCATTTCAACTAAATTATTTGTGAAAGTGGAATACAATATTTTTTTCAAATCTCACTCATAAGTTCATGACAAAATTAAAAAAAAATATAGAAATTGGTTTTAGAAATTGATCACTATGATATTTTGCATACATCTTACTTGATTCAAGAATAGAAAATCACTAACTAACTAACAATAAAAAGTTTATTATCACTATGTAAAATTCTTATTTTTTTTTTTGGGGGGGGGAGGAGGGAGGGGGTGCAAATTCTTAAAACAAAGTGAATTATGGTCTTAAAATACTATTCTATAAAGGGGGTTTTCAAAAGTCAGAGTGGGCAAGTGTCCACCCTTCTTCAAAGGTGGCTCCGCCCTTGCTTATGTACATCGTAATCTAGACTTACTAGCTACACTTTGGGTTTCTACATATATCAATAATAATACCACAGGTCAATTATAAAATACATGAACCAAATCATTAAAGATATAAGGAGATAACTGTTATTCAGTATTTTAATGATAAAATCAACCTATGGTTTGGTGGTAAACATTATATATATATATATTGTATACAAAGACGTGTGGAAATGGCAATGCTCTATGGAAAAAGATCAAAGAGAAATCAAAGCCTAAATTTCCTTTTTCCTGCCGTCCAATTCTCATTCTACCATTTACAAAGTCTTTATTATTGCTTGGGTCAGTATCATGGGTTACTTGTTCAAATCCCTGTAACTCTCACCTACTCTCTCTCTCTCTTTCTCTCTCTCTCTCTCTCTCTCACATATTGAGACACACACATGGAGCCATGTATAGATCTATATGTAATTAAAACATGATGTGATTTTTTAAAACAATACGAACACGATATAAAATTATAAGGTTTGAGTTTTCTTTAAATCACTTATTTCGTAAACGAATGAACTCAACACAACATGATTAATAAACGAATCAGGTATGAGTGAAGTCAATTAAAAAAATAAATGACACGAAACAACTCATTTATATACTAGTTATATAAGATTCATACACGACATAAATTTGATATGACACAACTCATTAGACACAAATTACTAAATAAATTAGGTACTAATAAATTATTTTTTAACGCGAACTCACTTCACTTGACACATTTAACGGAGCTATATGTAATAAGGGTATGTTTCATATGTTGCTATCGCCCTTTATTTGATTGACTTTTGTGAGTTGAAATTCTTGGAAATGTGTGTTGCACAGCAAAGGAATGACAAGTCAATAATCATTGGACTTGTGGACTTGATGCCACCAAATTTTAATTAGTCTCTCCCTGGGTGGGGTTGACAAGGATAATTGACTCTTGTTGATTGAACATTCCGTTAAGTCACCATGGGGTCCCATATTTCACAAACTCCTTGAACAACCTATAGGACATCCATTAACATAGGGGTCCATTGGTTTTATGATATTCCTATTAGTCCTATTTCTTATTCACCGGCAAAATGTCACCAACAAAAACTCATGTTGGATTAGTTTAGGAGTCGAATAAAGGAGGATATATATATATATAGTTGTATAAAATTCAAAATCCATCGATATGCGAGGATTGTGATTGATTGCGTATATTCAAAGTTTTCAATTGTAGTTCTGCATAGTCTGAAGAAAACGTGATAAAATAATTTTCGGTTATCAAAAATCATAATATTATAAACAATATGGGATACGTACAATTTGAATCCTCCTGCTCCTCCTCCTCCTCCTCATCTGTCTCTTCCCCTCTCCCTTCTTAGTCTTATATATATTTGTCCCCAGCAATCCTCTGCCCCTAGGCACATATGCTAAAAAATCAAAACAGAAGGTAGAAAAGGTTGAACTGCTTGATCTATGGCTTAACATCTAGCAATGGGCAGGTTATGTCTTTGACATGTAGGTCCTTTGTTTAGGACAATGGCATCTTCATTACATCACGACAGGAACAATTTGGAGATGGGTCAATTCTATTCTAATGGATCAAAGGACTTTCAAACCGACAGAGACTGAAGAAGTAAACTGAGGTGGTAATGTTTTAGGTTCCATGATGGTATGATGGAGTTGAGAGATGGGTTGGACCAACTCTCTCTTTGCTTCCGTTCTCTCTTGTCATTATTGCTAACTGCACAAGTCTCCATGTATACTCAAACCTCTACTTCCACACATGCTCTCTCTCTCTCTCTCTCTCTCTCTAACTGTGCTTATTTTGTCCTCAAGGACAAACCATATTTAAAGGCTAATAAGAGTTTTCGTCGCACAGCAGTTGTGAGATTATAGGGTAGTTAAGCTGACAATTGGGTTAACCATTAGAGGGAAAGAGAATTAAGTTATATGCCCTATGCAATAATACCAGCCAACACATAGTAATAGTCTCTTCAAAGAGGAATTAGAATATATGATAAAAAGGTTTATTTTCAATACCATCTTTTTTTGGTTAATTACAAAGCGATACGTATAAAGTTGTTTTATTCTATAATTTTACATTAAGTTTTGTTGCCATAAACTTATCCTATATCAGCACTAATGTACCGAATCTCATCAAAACTCTACAATTAAGAGTATTTGGACGAGGGTATTACTATGAGTGATCTATTGGGAAGTCCTCGTGTTGTATCCCTTGTATACATCAGCCTAGACCTAAAGCTTTTGAGTATGAGAGACAACTTCTAAGATTAATTTCGTCGTTTTGGATGAAAAATTGTAAGTTAAACAAAATGTGACCTAAGATCTTATCCTGTAAGAGTCAATGCTGTTTACCTCCAAGAACTAGATTCCACACCACCTGCAGGGGAGGTTAAACTGCTCATTGCAACATCTATGGCCAAAGAGAATGAAAATTGAGATGTTTAAATCATATAACAGAGATATGAATTTTATTTAATACTTAGTTTTTTTTTTTTGTCACCTCAGCCAAATGTACCAGTAATTAAGAACATTCAAATCGTATAGACTAAAATCCGAAATTTAATCAATTTAATGTTAGAATGTGGGGTCATATCAGTTAAACTAACCCAAAACATTAAGCTCCGAATGATTTATTTCCAACTTTGTATATTAAACTCAAAATTTGTCCTTGCACACTCGATGTTGGACGGCTTGTTGCCGCCCTCACATCTAGGTTCATAGGAGAGGTGACATGGTTCGAATCGCATCACAATAAATAATAAGCATGTTTCGCTTAACCTAAGCTGCTTTTAACTACATAAAACAGTTAAAAAAAGAAAGAAAGAAAACTTGTATTTTGGTTGGCAAATGAACTATCACATTTGAATTTGGAACTTCATTTTGGAGTCTTTGGGATCTTGTAATACTTAACCAACAAAAAGAGTCTAAATTAAAGTATAGCTCATTTTCAGGCTGGTCTATACTAAAGCCAATATGATTTGGTATAAAGAAACCCAGAAAGTCCTAAACTCTCTGCAATAGAAAATACAAACACAAACACAATCACAAATAAACAAAGGGGGGGTTGATATGTTTAGTCTGTTTGATTGTGTTTATTCTTCCGTATTCTCTGCATATCCATTAAAATAAAACTGGTTTTGTTGAACTGCTGATTAAAAATAAGATTTGGTCAAAGTGATAATCATATAATAAGAGACTAATGATTCTATTTTAGAGTAATTTCTACGTTTGGAACTGTCAAAATTATAGTCTCTTATAGTACTGAATTATCATTGACGTATCGGGTTTAAGACTTTTCTTGATTGTGTTTCAACTGGATTTCCACCTAATCTTGTAAGTATTCAAACCTTATAGCTAGATTAAATAGAGTTTTGTCAATGCATGAAGTTGTTGTGGTCTAAAAGCTTTGGACTCATTTCTTCAAGGAGGATTATTTTTCGACTTTCAACGCGATCATAAACGTGGAAAACAAGAAAAATAGTAATACTATTATTTTGACTTAATTAATTATTTTTTTTTATCTGCCAATAGCGGATTCTAACATATATTAGGACTCATTTTCAATCCAATAACAGTGAGAATGATAGCATATTGCTACAAAGAATTAAGGGTCTTTTATGGTATGAAATTTTGCAGCAATTGAAGATTTAGATTGATTCAATCCGCCGGGTTATGGGCCGGTCTTGCTCATCACTTGATGGTTACTAGTTGGGGTGTCAAAAAATTACACGATCCGTTAACACGATATAAAATTAAAGTATTTGAATATTTTTTAAGTCACTTATTTAGTAAATGAGTGGACTCAACACGACACAATTAATAAACGAATTGAGTATGTATAAAGTCAATAAAAAAAATTTACAATACAATTCATTTATATACCAGTTATACACGGTTCATACATGACACAAACTTAATATAACACGATTCATGAAACATGATTAATAAATAAATTAAGTATAAATAAAAATATTTTATAATATGAACCCGTTAAAATTCGACACAAATATGTGTCACCCGATACGATACGGCACACAAGCCTACTCACTTGTCAGTGGGTAGTCTTATGGTCCAACGGATAAGGTCTTGGTCCGATGGGTCCAACTAGTTAGCCAAATTAAGGCCTGCAATGATGGCACATTAAAATTGAAATAAATATACGAAAATAAAGGCCTCGTTTGAGGGAAAAAAAGAAAAAAAAAGTTAGGCCATTATGATTGACCCAACGAAAACCCCGCCAAAGGAATAAATATTTAATATGACGGTGACACCGTGTCATTATTATTTAGTGTCACTATCCGATAAAAAAAATAATCAAACGAATAACATGTTCCTCACTTCTATATATGAATCAATAAATATTTAATTATTGTATAATTTACATGTCTTATTAGTGGACGATTACATCAATGTTAGTATAATGACTTGGTCGATGCTCATCTTATTTTAGTTGCTAAAGAATTCTACCTTTGGTATTGATTGACCTAACGTTCTCGACCTCTCATTTTCTAAGGTTAATCAAATGGTTTGCTTGTGGGCAATGTGAGATGTTAGGCTTGGTACCGAACCTTAGAAATGCCACTAAGCTACAAAGACTTTACCTGACACCCATTTATGGCCAGGAATTGCATGACCCAAAATTTATAGACGATCCAATGGATAGTGAGTGGGATTGGGTTGATGGCAAATCCTAACGACTAAAGATTCGCTAAGTGGGCTTATTGCTTAAATCTTGGGCCCCGAATACCACCCCAACTCGGGTCCCCATAGATTTATTTTGGGAAAATTATGAAAATGTATATCATTTCATACTTATTTGGGTAAAATTATTTCAATATAAAATATAAGTGTATAAGTATATTTATGTGTAAATATTTGATGAAGATGTACACTTTTGTTGAATTGTAATTTTTTTTTCTTACGAAATTATCATTTTCCTTTATTAATGGGAGACAAATATGTCAGTTATACGAGAGATTCAGTTTCCTAATTTTATGTTATATCTTTTTTTAATTTTAAATTATATCTTTCACTTTTATTCAACTGAAGTTGTTCAAACATTTATTTTTATTTAAACATTCACGTCTTCCCTATATTTGTATAATTTTTTTTTTATTTTTTTATAAATCGTAATGAGGAATATATGTTTTCACCTTATATAATACCATCGATTGTTATGAGTATTTTTTTTCATGGATATTGTCGCATTAGTACAGTGGTTAGAGATGAAAATGAATCGGGTAAAAATGGATATTAATCAAAACTCACTCTGTTTGGACCGAGGATAGACCATACGTATTAGACGGTGAATGTATACGGCGATACTCGTATAAACTCGTGAGAAAATAAAGGCAGGGATAGATTGACACTTACCCTCGTCCCGCTTTACCTGTTATTATTATTATTATTATTATATATATGTTGATTTGAATACAAATCTACATTTTATTGAATGATTTTAAAAAAAAAATTTGTTTTGTTGTTTTATTTATTTTTCATGGTTTTTGCTTGTAAAAGTTTAGATATTTGTATTTTTATATTTTTTTCATGTTGGATTATGTTATGTTACATTATATTGTGTTGCATGATATTGTGTTAGATTTATAAGGGAGACAAACTTTTAATTATATTATGTTGGATTATGTTGTAGTCAAGGTTTTAATTATATTATGTTGTAAATGACAAACTTTTAATTATGTTATGATATTTTATAAGTATGTTGCATTATTTAGAATGTTAAATTTATTTAGAATTTTAAATTTATATTGGCTTGAGTTTGAGCTTGCGTGGGTAAAGTGGACGGAGGTGAAGGTGGTGGACGAGGCAAGGGTGGGGATTACAAATTTACCCGTGGACGGAGATGTAGATGAAAAATATACCTATTAACGAGGATGGATTGGGGACAAACGTAATTTTTTTAAGCAGGTATGGGGATGGAGACTATACCCCCCGCTCTTGCTTCGATTCACTGTCATCCTTAACAGTGGTACATTTCATATTGGCATAGTGATGCATGTCACATTAGCACAGTGATACACGACAAATATCATAGTATTACAAGTCAATGTCACATTAATACAAGTCAATGTCACACTGAAACCAACCTATGTCACACTAATACTAGCCTATGTCACACTGGTACAAACGAATATCACACTACATACATTGAAATGACACGGGGGCACAATATACATCATGAATAATTAAATCTAATGTAAATAAGATTACATAGTATCACAAACAAACAAAATAGGACAAATTGTGTTTGTGGATGGAATTAGAGTTGTGAAAAGGTGGTGATGACAGGGTAAGGTCTATTGTGATAATGCAGTTGTATATAGTCTCTTTGATTTTATTTTTTTTTGGCAAATGAACAAACACTTGGTATGCATGTAGTACCAAGAACTAAAAATAGAAAAGGTAGTTGAGAAAAAAAAATAGATAAAATAAAAATGTTCGGACAAACAACGTTTTTCTTGAGTTATCAACATTTTTTTCAAAAACTTCAACAATTTCAACCGTTGTTCTTCACCACAATATAAACCTTCTTCTTTAGCGATGAAGTTCGGTGTAATCGTCACCGTTTATTATAGAGATTTTCACTTATTAATAGTGAACCCATAAAAAAATCTATCACTTATTCACAGTGATTTTCACTTCTTCTTCAACGATTAGCAGGACGTTTTGAAAAGAATGAAAATTTTCTCATCAATCTTTGAAGAATGAAAGTTTTTTCGATGATATTGAAAGAGTTTATGAGTATTAGTTGATATCCTAGATGTTTTCGGTTGTGTATGCAAATATTTAGAAATCTGTTCCCTTCTACAGAAGCGGGGTAGTTTAGACATTTACTATATATTTGTGTACTTTTTGACTGATATTTTTAAATGTGATATTTTTTGTCATATATTTTCAAAAAAAGGTACCGGACCCCTGAAATCTTATTTATTTTTTTGGTTCGATTTATCCTTCATTACTACTTAAGATATTTGTTGGGGTGTTAATCGAGCCGAACTCGTCGAGCTCATTTTTTTAAACGAGTCTAAAAAATTGTTCAAACTCGACTTGTTTAAAACTTGAGTCGGCCCGAGTAGTTCTACTATTTTATATATAGACGAGTCAAACTTTACGAGTTTTAGCCTAGCCTTTGGATTTGTCTTTTTAATTGTGCCTAAAAATATGTTTAATCCCAACTCGTTTAAAACACGAGTCAAATCTTATTCGAGTCGAATCCGAGTAGTTCGTTTCGATTAATACCTCTAGATATTTGTTTTCTAGTAGAAATTGAAACTCCTGAGTGGGTCGAGGAAATCTTCGTCAAGAGGTTTCTTTTTGAGGAATTATTTTTTTTTTCACTCAAAATAACTTAAGCGACATCTCTCTTCCCCGTTTAATATCTTGAGACAAGTATAATGAGGATTAGAACCGAACAACTTTTTAGTAAAACCCAATTGGCATAATTTTTAACCCTGTCCTAGCAACAATTTGTACTATCAATGATTTAATCATTGGACCAACCAATAGAGGATTACAATATCACATCACCTATGGGTCGTCTTGGAGGTATTGTGAAGAGTCATTTAGTGTTAATTTTTACACCAAACAATGATTCTCTAGTTCAATTGTCTAGATTTATCGACAAGTTGATTCATTGTTTTGCAAAACAATCCGAATATTAATTTAGAGCTTTGTGTGAAAAATTGCACATAAGTTAAATAAGAAGCGATGTTCAAACTTATAAGATCTACGATAATTTTTCCCTTAATAATTTAAGGTGTCTAAATTGCAAGACAATAATAAGTGGTATCAAAACGGAACTCAAAGAGTTAAGTCCATCCTGACATTATTTTTTCTTCTATTGTCGCCCTTAATTTTTTTAGAACTTGCAAAGAGGATTACAAAAAATTATTTTTAAGAAAATTAAATAGTTACAAATTGAGAAAAAAACAGCTGAAATTTGTATAAAATAAAATTCCAATGTGTGTCATTGTTTTACAAAAATATCATTGTCACCGTAATTAATCACAATTATTTCATTGCAACTAACACATTGGACCAATTTTTTTTTCAATGCTCAGGAATGTCTAAATCAACTTACATATTTCAATTAATTTATTCTTCAATTCGATTAAAAGTAGATCACTCACAACAAAATTAAAATATTCATAAAAAATAACTCTAAAAATTATCACGATGCTACTATTCACTTAAACTATTCATGAGTTACGTGGAGTACATCTGGACTACTTTGATGGGTTACATTTAGACTACTTTGCCCTTCATAAAAATCTGTCTCCGGTTTATACTCTGCTGTTCCACCTTATCTTTTCTCCATCGGGCCTTCGTCTCTAATGGCAACTCTTTATCTTTCTCTGATACCAACCAATCCAACACCGTCAAACTCCAACTCCAAACCCATCTCATCACTCTTCACCACCACCACCACCTCCATCTTGAGGCCTTTTCTCTCCTCCTCATTTCGTTTTTCATGTACCCGCCAACACTCCAACCCAACCCAGTCTCGAACTCCTGTAATAAGGGCCGTGGTGGATAGGGATTACTCGGCCAGAAGGAGTAGTAGCAATGAACCCAGAGAGACGATAATGTTACCGGGTTGTGATTATAATCATTGGTTGATAGTTATGGAGTTCCCTAAAGACCCTGCTCCAACTAGAGAGCAGATGATTGACACTTACCTCAATACTCTCACCACTGTGCTTGGAAGGTCTGATTTTTTTTTTTTGTGTTTTTAAGGTTTTTGCATATCCAATTCGTTCATAACTATTTGTTTGTCTTTCTGTGTGCGTGTTTGTGTGTCTGTATCGCATTTTAACTTTGGGTTTGTATGTGGGTATGTAACTTTGATGGTTCTAAGGTTTTATTATTCCAATTTTTGATGTGGATGTGTAGTGGGGTTGGTCGCTCTTTGTAATGTTTGTTGTTTTTAAGTGTTAACTTTACTATTTATTGGAATTATGGAACTATATGAGGAATCTGATAGTTTGCGTTTTCTCTTATGTTATCATACTTTTTGGGAGATTGGAGAAGATGTAACTCATCAAATCATCGTTGCTTGGCTTAAGTGGTGGAAAGCCTGACATATTATATAATAGGAGGATACCAATAAAATTGAAAGCCAAATTTTACTGAACAGTTACAAGGATAACATTGTTATATGGGCCGTTTATAGAGCAATTAGAAACGACATAGTGACAAAATGAGTGTATCGGGAATTAGAATGTTAAAATGGATGTATGAAAAAACTAGAAAGGATAGAATGAAATAACCGTATTAGAGAAATGGTAGGAAGGTAGAGCTCCAATTGAGGATAATTTGAGTGGAAATAGATTAAGATAGTTTGTCATGTTCAACAGAGGCTGGTAGAGGCACCGATTAGAAAAAGTGATAGAATTTCTCTTAACGGTACTAGGAGTTGGGGTAGATCTAAATTAATATTGAACAAAATAATAAAAAAATATATGAACTATTTTACTTTTTAATAACCGTATAGCGCGTAATCGAAATGAATAGGGAAGACGGGCTCATATAGCTGATCCCATATGATCAAGACATACGGCTTGGTTTGGTTGGTTGGTAAGAGAAAAAATTGTGGTAAGGTGAGCATGATGAGGCTGATTATTTACTAAAACAACTACAATGATTAATGTTCTTCTCTCGTTGTTAAGTAGAAAATTATCCTCAAAAACCACACTTGTTTTGGTTTTTCAAGGTGAAAAGCAGTTAAAATTATGGATTAAAGAATACATTACAAAATACAAACATTTAATGTATTTGAGGGTTGGCATGTTGCAGTTTGCCGTTGTGAAACCATTTTTGTATGCAAGAAAATGATCGTAAGGAACAATTTTCATTTTTATGCTTGTCGAAAATGTAATCAATTCCTAATAAAACATCCGAGGACATCAAAGCTATTTGGATATTTATACAGTTGTTATAGTAGATGATGGTGTTAGTGAAGAGGAAGTTTGTTGGAGTTGGGGACTTTTCTTAGTAAATTGAGTCATTTCAGATGTTCCCTTTATCTACTTAATTGGTGTTATTGTGCCTTACACAATTAGTTTCTATTTGTGGTTGTCAGTATGGAAGAAGCAAAGAAGAACATGTATGCTTTTAGTACCACCACCTACACTGGATTTCAATGCACTGTGTCAGAAGAAACATCAGAAAAATTTAAGGGTAAGTATTGGTATTGGTTTCATGAAGAGGCCGACTTCAAGGATTGATTCTAATTGTCTGCTTATGTCTTCATCATTTGTAGGGTTGCCTGGAGTTCTGTGGGTACTACCAGATTCATATATAGATGTCAAGAACAAAGACTATGGAGGTGATACCTAATGAAGACATGTTTTCCACATTGGTATTAATAAGTGATGTTACCCAGTGATATAATTGTACTTTTTGATTTGCTTTAGGTGACAAGTATATCAATGGGGAGATCATTCCTTGTCAGTACCCTACTTATCAACCAAAGCAGTCCAATCGATCAAAATACAAGAGTAAAGCATATGTCAGACAGAGAGATGGCCCTCCTCCGGAACGAAGAAGACCAAGGCAAGAGACGCCTTCTCCAGATTCTGCCTCTGGATGAGCTCTACTTATATCGACATGCCCTGGTATTCTTTTTCCTTTCTATGATT
>CAUOFW020009647.1:249295-294235 GCA_963454935.2 Ilex paraguariensis | reverse complement strand
CATATGAATTCATTTTACAATTCTTTATACAACTTTACAGGTCCAAAATAATTCATACCATTGTTTTACAAAAATGTAATTTAAAGCCATAATTCGGTTTCTTCTCCACAGGGACCCAAGTGAGGTCTGTCTACCGGCGCTTGTCCTAGACCTGAAATGTTGTTCCCATAAAGGGTGAACCATACTCAATAGGGTATCTCCTAAATAAACTACTTTCCAAACCATATGCATATGAAATGTTCACATACAATACAACAATCAAACATTCATTCAAGAATATACAATTTAATAATGAATGTCACAATATCATGCCATGTTATGAGGTGAGACTCAAACATGCATTTCAACCCGAGCCTTCTACCGGCTCCCATAACACATGTAATGTCATGCGTATTCATACGGACATTCCAAGCCTCTGCTTTTGATGTTGAACATCCAATAACCATTTTATAAAATCACGTTTCTTTCTTAGGTAGGAGATTTCCTGGACTCACACTAACGGTCCACCACACCGACATGGCATTTTAGTTTCCCATCTACGGTTCTGCGTACACCTACCCATTTTTTTTGGAATTTCATTATCGGTAAAGTGAGTTAACCAAGTAACTGGGCCTTGCACTTGAGGGAGAATCTATGTAAAACTTGGGTAAATTTGATTTTTTTATGAAAAATGGCAAAACNACTGGGCCTTGCACTTGAGGGAGAATCTATGTAAAACTTGGGTAAATTTGATTTTTTTATGAAAAATGGCAAAACGGTAATTTACCACTACAGTTTGAGTTAAAAATCTAAATTTTTTTAGGACTCAGATGATGAAACGGACCTCACGGTTAGATTCTTTTCACAAAATCTAATTATCTNATGGCAAAACAGTAATTTAGCACTACAGTTTGAGTTAAAAATCTAAATTTTTCTAGGACTCAGATGATGAAACGGACCTCACGGTTAGATTCTTTTCACAAAATCTAATTATCTAGTCAATTTTTATTGAATTCAAAGACAATCAATTTTTTTATGTTTTACACGGTAATCGGGTGTTGCGTGACCTAAATAGAAAATAATTGTAAGCCAGTTCAAATAAAAATATTTTAAACTTGAATCGGGATGAAATTTAATTAATTCACAAAATCGAACCCAGGAAATGTGAATGTATGGCGCAACGAGGGCCAAGTGTTTGAAGAGTATAAAAGGGGAAGAAAAATCAGATTTCTTACCCAAATCTCAGCTGGGTTTCGTTGGAGAGGAAAGAGAGGAAAATGAGTGAGTTCTTCAACTTCTCTCTACGATCTATGACTCTATGTTCATCGAATCGACTTGGGCCAATAAGCAAAGTTGATCTATGCGATNTACAATCAGTAAAATCGTCGAAGAGATTTTATTTCAGAATTTCGATTGCCCAAATCTTATGAGATATTTTTGGGGATTTTCTATAGAAGGGTGATAGATGTAAAGAGGAAGGAGAGAATCTAAGGACAAGCATTTTTGGCAACATTGCAAGGGACCCAAGCAGTACAAATTTGAAAGATGATTCAGACCAATGGTTGGAAAATCTTATGATTTTCATCACCTTCCATTAGGGGAAACCTAGTTGTTTAACAGTTCGTTGCTTACACTAAATGCAATCACAATCACCTACGAAAGCAATTTTGTGATTAAAATTTATTTGTGTCTTGTGTTTGCTAGAGACTAGCAAAACCTAAGTTGGGATGGTGTTGGGTACGCAATTTCATATAATTTTATGTCTCAAAGCAATCACTTTAGCTTTTCTCGTTAGTTCTATGTTTTGTTTTAGCTGAGTTTGTGTTTTATGAGGAAACCATGTGTTTCAAAGTAATCCTATGTAAGAATTATGCATTACACTCATTTGGATGCTTTGGGAAGCTTAGGAAGTAAGCTAGACAAGCCTGACAACGGACTAGGAGCATCAAGGCAAAAAGGCAAAAAACGCCTTGTTGTACCTGTTGGGCTTTTACCGGTTCACCAAGCAGAAAACTAAGGTTGTACCGGTTCATCACTAAACATAATGTGTGACACCCCTAAAACTGGGGGTCCCGTTGACTTCCCGTCAACCTGCGGAAATACTTGTGATTGTCGCATAACCCGACATCACGTTTATCACATCCCTGTAACCGGGATTACAACCCATGCGTGGATCATTATTTCCTTTAATTCATTTAATCTCATTGAGGTTCAACATACCCCAATGTATCTCATTTAAGGTTCATTTGACTCATTGGAACCAAAGAACACATAGCCCAAAAGCATGGCAATGTATTCTTAAAATTTCATATTTTTGGAAAATCTTCGGGAAGGTTTTATAGACCTTCCGAAAGGTTTTGCTCACGGAAAAATTTCTTCCGGAAGGTTTCATAGACCTTCCAGAAGGTTTTGTCTACTGGAATTCGATTTACACTAACCTTTCGGAAGGTTTTCTTCAACCATCCGGAAGGTTTTGCCTGCTGGACCAAAATTCTGCATTAACCTTCCGAAAGCTTGTTGTGACCTTCCGGAAGGTTTTGCCCAGAATTTTATGCCTCTTCAGTTTTTCATTTCGAATCCACTCAAAACCTTTTCAAAACCTTTCCAAACATGTATAATAACATTTTCTACATTATACATGATCCATACAAGTTCTATTACAACCATTTGCATAATTTTTTTACATGTTAAAACATTGTTTCAAAAAAGATTACACAAAATATGCCACCAAAGCCACAAGTCGGCTCTTCTTCATTATTGAAGCCCCGAATGCGAGTCCTCTCCTGGTACAAACCCCGCAACTGAAATGTTTCCCGTATAGGGTGAGCCAACGCCCAATAGAAAATTTCTTACAGAGGCTACTCCCCAACCTAAATGCATATGAAATGTTCGCATACGACATTCACAATCCTTCAATCATTCCAATCCATAACATATATGTTTCATGTTGAAATCTACCATGTCATGCCATGAATGAAATGAAATTCACTCACGCATCTTAACCCGAACCTTCACCGGCTCTCACCACACTATGTAATGCAGTGTAAAGCATTTATCTTGGATGAAATACATCAAAAGATTATTTTGAAAACAAACTCATATGTTCATAAAAACCAATTCATTTATGGATGTCTCCCATCAAATGAATTCTTTATTTAATCAAAACCATGTGTCTTTATTTGGGTAGTGGACTTTTGGTGTTGCACCGCTGGCTCCACACACCGATACACTTTTTTGGGACATACACAGTCGGAAGTGTATAAACCAATAGCTGGGTCTTGCACCCAATGGGGGATCTATCCCTTCTTGATATACCCGACACAAGTTTTTTCATGTATGCAACCGTGTGACTCAGTAGGATATTCAACCCCACTTTCCCGAGCCCATCCATCAAAACACCAAATGTGGTGATTGATCCAACCATGCACTCACACACCCATACTCATGGCCATGGATGCATTTTCTGGTGCAAATGCAATGTGATGCATCATTGCAATACCAATATCATGCTCAAATGTAATGTATGTCAAATGAGCTATTTAACCAATCTCAACACACAGCATGGCAATTAATATCAATTACATATAATCACCACCAATCAACATGAGGTTAGCATATTAACCACATATATTTACTCATGTTTTCTCAACAAAACTCCTGGCATGTTATACAAACTCATACCATAACAACTAAATTCCACATAGGCATTTAGCTAGACACCTTCCAAGCAAATAATTCATGTAATCACATAAATTAATCCAAGTCATTCACAAGGTACAATGACAACATTTATCAAACTACCACAATTTCAGAAGTGAATCCCCTATACCAAAAGTAACTAGGAACTTGCCTAGGCCAATTCCATATCCCTTTTTCCACATATCCATAACCCTAGTTAAGAACCTAGGTCAATGTATTCCCCTTACCATTTCATATGACCTCTAAGTAAGAAAATAAACCAAGGTATGAGAAACCCTACCTCTTGGAGCGTGAGATATATAAAGCTTCTAGGCACCTCCTTAGCCCCAAAACCTTTGACTTCCCCAAATCTCCCCCTTTGGATCTTTGGTGAAATATTTCGTTCTTGGTACGTATGCGTAGCTCTCGTCGCATTGACCAACTTTAATCCTTGGATCAAGCAATTTCGACCGACGGAACTTCTTGGATCGAAGGAGGAAGGTAGAAATTTCTATTTTTCTCTCTTCTCTCTCTTCTCTTCCGTTCCAACATGTGGTGTGCTGAACAAGTGGGGAGAATATCTAATTTTCAGATATTTTAGCCCTATTTATACTTTTAATTGCACGGTCCACATTGTGCCGCTCGTTTATCACTTTCGGGTCCATTTTTTTAATTCGAAACGACTTAATTAAATTTCGATTTTAGTTCAAATTAATTTTATTTGAATTTTTATTCAATTACAAGGAAATTTTATAATTTTTGTTTTTGGGGACCTTTGAAAGTTCATTCGTCACCCAATTGTCTCGAAAAACATATAAAATCCGTCTATCTCAGAATTAGACGAAAATTGACATGACAGCTCAATTTCACGATACGAATCTAGCGGTGAAGTTCGTTGCTTCATCCAAGCTCTATAGAAATATACATTTTAATCCTGCATAATAGTGACAAATTACTATTTTACCCTTTATCAGAAAAAGTTTAAATTTTTTCAGGTTTCACAATTCTACGTGTTGATGGGTGATCAACGAATTGACAAAGGACTCCCAGTTTTAGGGGTGTCACAATCTAGCCCTTCTTGTTATACCCGACACATATTTTCAATGCAACCCATGCGACTTAGTCGAACCTATGTCCAACCTTCCTGAGCCCATGCATTAACCCACTAAGAATGGTATTTGATTAAAAATATGTACACACACCCACACTCATGTCAAATACGCACAAATGCGATATTTTCTGTGTATATGCAATGTAATGTACAATTGCTAATTCCAATGTCGTGTTCATTATATCATGAGTATAACATGAACATATATACAATTTCCACAATGTCACTTATATCATAAGCATATAATCACATTTCACAATCTCACCAAGCATGTAATATCATGTTCATTCAAATAACGTATTTAATCAACATAGAAAGTTTACTTATTAACCATCAAAATTGCTATTTTATTATATTTAATGATTGGTTAATTACATATTATTTGTGATTAAATGTGTTAAATTCCTTGATATTCTAGTTTGATACTTTTTCTAGTTGTTTGGTTTATTTTACAGATAAATTTGTTGATTTAAAGTAATAATGGATAATGCAAGTGAATCAATCACTAGAGGAAGAATCACAATTGATAAGGATTGAAGAGTCAAGATTGAAATAAGAAAACTTGAAGATATGACAGCAATTTAATCCTTATAAGAGTCAAAGTTGGAAGAAAACTAATTTAGAGTTGGATTAGAAAAATATCTTAGAAGATAAGGATTTGACACGTTTTCAGTATTTTGGTCATAAATTTTGACTATGATATCCGATTTACTTGATTTTTTGGGTATTAAAAAAAAGACATCAAGGGCTACAAAAGTATATTTCACGAAATTTTCGTGATTCAACCTCTAAATATGGAAAATTCAAGCTCGAAGTCTGAACAGATTTTGTTCCCGCGCCCCAAAGATTTTATGNTCACGAAATTTTCGTGATTCAACCTCTAAATATGGGAAATTCAAGCTCGAAGTCTGAACAGATTTTGTTCCCGCGCCCCAAAGATTTTATGCATGAGATTTAACCTTACAAGACTTCTTTTTGAAAATGAATTCCTTCCAAGCCAACCTTAGATGTCCTACCTATATCTAGGATTTATTTTTAGTATAAGTATGGATTCTCATCTAGGATTTAAAGAATTCTTTCTTCCCATCTTTTTATTTTTTATTTCATTTCGTCATGTCTGGCTAGAAGGCTAAGCTATGGCTAGGGGAGAACCTCTCAATGAAGTACGGTAATGTTATTGATTTTGAGTTTAATGATTTATGATATTTTGTTAATTTAACTTCTGATTTGTTAGCAAAGTTTTTGCTCTGTAAAAATCCTTAAATTGTTGTGCCATGTACATCGATTGCTTAAATTTCTTTGCGNTGTTAGCAAAGTTTTTGCTTTGTAAAAATCCTTAAATTGTTGTGCCATGTACATCGATTGCTTAAATTTCTTTGCGAGTAAATAACTAGTTATTCCACGCTTAAGGTAATTATTATTTTTTTATAAAATAATATAATTGGTTGATTATAACTTTTGGTTTTCTTACTTAATTTGTTACTCAAATCAACCGACATCTGATTTTTGTCTCAAGTTAAGTTTTGAGTCTTTAATCATTAATGTATGGAATTGAGAGGGAGTACATGATGCTCTAGTATTTGTATTATTGTTTTAATTATTAAAATCAACTTTCTTTACTCAACAATTACCTAAACAAATTATTTATTTTTAAGTTTGTTTAAGTATTTGTGTGATTGTTTATTTGTTACAATTCCTTGAGGGTTCGACCTCGGTCTTCCGAGTATTATATTACTTTGCTCAACCCGCGCTTGGGTTTACAATATTAAAGTTGAAGCAAGTTTTTGGCGCTGTTGCCAGGAAATTGTTTGACAAGGAGCCATCACATCTATTGAGGTTTGTCAGATTTGAGATTCGTCACATATCTGGTAATCTCGTCCCTTTTTTTTATTATTTGTTATTTATTTGTTTTATTTTTCCTTAGGTTAGATATTTATTCGTCACAGATTTTTTATTATTTTTTGTAGGAGTTGTTGTAGGATAACGAAAGGACAAACAAACCTATGTGATTTACTATGCAAGTAAAACTTTAAATGATGCACAAATGAATTATTCTACAATAGAGAAAGAATTGCTTGTAAGAGTATTTGCTTTAGAAAAATTTAGATCGTATTTAGTTGGATCCTTAATTGTGATTTTCATTGACCACGCATCTTTAAAGTACTTACGAAGAAGGATGCCAAACCATGCCTCCTCCGATGGATACTCTTACTTCAAGAGTTTGATCTCATTATCAAAGAAAAAAAAGGAGTGAAGAATGAGATAGCAGATCATCTGTCAAGGCTGAATTATGATACAAAAGAGAAACCTCTGCCAATTAAAGAAAACTTTCTTAATGAGCAACTTTAAGTCCAGAGTCGAATCCATAGGGAACTAATGTCGGTGCTTTGAAGTTATAAGTGATAGAGACCAAAGTGACTGGAATCCTTGAGATTTGAAGTTATGATGGTTATAGAAGTTTCTAAACAAAATATGCGATTCTCTTAAATGAAAAAGTCACCCTTTAGCTCGAGAATCCGGACATGTATTTATTTATCCAATTTTTATATTTGTGCCTTGTAAACAATGCAATTAACCCCTAAGTCAATAGTAAGTTAATTAGAGGNGGATCCGGACATGTATTTATTTATCCAATTGTTATAATTGTGCCTTGTAAACAATGCAATTAACCCCTAAGTCAATAGTAAGTTAATTAGAGGAAAAAGATGGAATGTGTGAATCAAGAGTATGACTCCGATGTCTTTGTAGAGATTTGCAAGAATTGTTTGTGTCGAGACTTAACACGTCTACAAACAAGCAAGCAATCCTACAAATCATCCAACAACTGTTAAGTTATCCCATTCTTAGTTAAAGCATAATGACAATAAAGATTGAAAAGTTGTCATGAAGACCTAGCTTGAGTACTTGCAAATAATTAATGAACCACTATCAAGAATTAACTTGTCTATAAGAGATTCATGATTGTATAAAGTATTTTTAGCTTTTGCTAGATACATTCAATCATTCAATAAGCAATTGAAAGATAAATCATTAAGCATAAATAAAATGCACAAATATAGCTTTTGAACAATAATATACATGTCCATCACCTCTCACTANATTCTCCACTATCAAGAATTAACTTGTCTATAAGAGATTCATGATTGTATAAAGTATTTTTAGCTTTTGCTAGATACATTCAATCATTCAATAAGCAATTGAAAGATAAATCATTAAGCATAAATAAAATGCACAAATATAGCTTTTGAACAATAATATACATGTCCATCACCTCTCACTAAAGAGTGAATGAAAAACTACTCAATCTTCATGGCTTTGAGAAAGCTAGAAAAGTGAGTGAATCTCATTCCTCCAAGTACAGAAACTTATAATTACAAGTTAACGTTTGCCAAAACAATATGTTTATCTCTGAAAAAGAATGAGAGAAACACTACTCACCCTTCAAAGCTACAAGAGAGCTAGAAAGGTGAGAGGTTCAATCCTCCAAGTGAAGAAATAAGCTTTACAATGGAAGCTAATGAAACTAATGATGAAAGTAGAAGAAAACTAGTTACTTTTGGAGGGTTTTTCCACTTCCAAAAGATATATTTAAGCAAGTTCCAAGGGATGGTATTTATAGACAAGGGAGGGAGGTAAAAGAAAGACCTAGGCACTTAAAGTCCAAGCCTATGCCAAAAAATCTGAGTGGCATTCGACTTCTACTTGGCGTTCGAACACCAAAGCATTTCTTCTTTGAAGTGCATTCAAACACTGTTGGAGTACGAACGTCGTAGCTAATGAAGCCTTGTCATCCATAGTAACTAGCCTCATGCTATCTCCCTAGCAGTCTCCTAGAGATCTTGAATGATTTCAATGTGGCATTTGAACATGAAAGTGGCGCTCGAACATGGAAGCAAAGTCTACTTTGTCATGCAACTTGTTTCCTCCTTCTTGAGTTCTCTTTTAAAACACACGTGTGCTGCTTGAAAGAGTGACATTATTGCCTTTAAATCCTTGTACTTTCTTTATCCTGAAATATTATAATTTACAGAGAATGAAAGCATAATTAATCTCATAAAGGCAGAATAAGATGTAACTCTTAACTATACATCAGGTACCATTCCTTTTCACTACACCTCAGCCGATAAACAAAAATTTTTAAAAGAGGTGCGAAGCTTCTTTTAGGAGGATCCCTACTTGTTTAAATAAAGTAAGGATCAAATCATAAAACGTTGTGTACCCAATCATGAAATTGGCCAGTTCATTTCTTTTTGCCATTTTGAAACATGTGGTGGATATTTTTCTTCAAAGAAAACTGTTGCTAAAATCTTTCAGCGTGAATTTTATTGGTCTACTCTTTTTAAAGTTGTACATGCTTTATGTCTAATTTGTGATAGATGCCAAAGGTTGGGAAGTATTTCTAAAAGAAACATGATGCCCCCAAACCCTATTTTAATCATTTAAATTTTTGACTGTTGTGGTATCAATTTTATGGGACCATTTCCCCTTCTTTTGGATATTTATACATTTTTGGTTATCATTAATTACATTTCCAAATGAGTTGAGGCAATTCTCTGTCAAAATAATGATCATTGCATGGTGGTTAAGTTTTTTGAAAGAACATATTTTGTCTCGATTTGAAATTCCTTGAGCCATTATAAGTGATGGGGGTTCACATTTTTGTAATCGTCCATTTGAAAATTTGATAAAAAAATATTTGATTTCACACAACGTAGCCGCTCCTTATTACCCATAAACAAGTGGACAAGTCGAACTTGTAACACCCCCCTCCACATGGCATAATATTGTCCGCTTTGAGCCCACTGGCCCTCACGATTTTGTTCCTCCCAGTACCCATAAGAAAAGGCCTCATACCATGTAAGGTGAGAGGCTTACATATAAGCCCAACAACTTTCCCCTCCCTAACCGATGTGGGACACCAGAATCTCACAATCCACCCCCCTTAGGGCTGCGCGTCCCCATGCAGTAGCTCGCCAACTACTTACCCGCCCACTACACGCGAGCACGTTAGGGGCCCACACTCGATCCAGGCGAGAGTCGGCTCTGATTCCATTTTGTAACGCCCCCCCTCCACATGACATAATATTATCCGCTTTGGGCCCACTGGCCCTCACGATTTTGTTCCTCCCAGTACCCCTGAGAAAAGGCCTCATGCCATGTAAGGTGAGGGGCTTACATATAAGCCCAGCAACTTTTCCCTCCCTAACCGATGTGGGACACCAAGATCTCACAAAACTAGCCAATTGGGAGATCAAACACATTTTGAAAAAAAGGGTTAACCCAGACCACAACGATTTGTCCTTGTGACTGATTGATGCGCTTTGGGCATACGACACTGCTTACAAAATAATTTTGAAAATGTCTCCTTATCAGCTTGTTCATGGAAATCCATGTTACTTGCAGGTAGAAATAGAACATAGGGCATATTGGGTAATCAAAATGATGAATTTTGATATAGAGAAAACAGGTACATCCAGAAGAATTTAGATAAGTGAATTGGAGGAATTAAGAAATAAAGCATATGAAAATGCAAAGATTGCAAAGTCTTGGATGAAAATTTTTCGTGATCAAAATATTATGCAAAAATCTTTTGNTCCACTTCCAAAAGATATATTTAAGCAAGTTCCAAGGGATGGTATTTATAGACAAGGGAGGGAGGTAAAAGAAAGACCTAGGCACTTAAAGTCCAAGCCTATGCCAAAAAATCTGAGTGGCATTCGACTTCTACTTGGCGTTCGAACACCAAAGCATTTCTTCTTTGAAGTGCATTCAAACACTGTTGGAGTACGAACGTCGTAGCTAATGAAGCCTTGTCATCCATAGTAACTAGCCTCATGCTATCTCCCTAGCAGTCTCCTAGAGATCTTGAATGATTTCAATGTGGTGTTTGAACATGAAAGTGGCGCTCGAACATGGAAGCAAAGTCTACTTTGTCATGCAACTTGTTTCCTCCTTCTTGAGTTCTCTTTTAAAACACACGTGTGCTGCTTGAAAGAGTGACATTATTGCCTTTAAATCCTTGTACTTTCTTTATCCTGAAATATTATAATTTACAGAGAATGAAAGCATAATTAATCTCATAAAGGCAGAATAAGATGTAACTCTTAACTATACATCAGGTACCATTCCTTTTCACTACACCTCAGCCGATAAACAAAAAATTTTAAAAGAGGTGCGAAGCTTCTTTTAGGAGGATCCCTACTTGTTTAAATAAAGTAAGGATCAAATCATAAAACGTTGTGTACCCAATCATGAAATTGGCCAGTTCATTTCTTTTTGCCATTTTGAAACATGTGGTGGACATTTTTCTTCAAAGAAAACTGTTGCTAAAATCTTTCAGCGTGAATTTTATTGGTCTACTCTTTTTAAAGTTGTACATGCTTTATGTCTAATTTGTGATAGATGCCAAAGGTTGAGAAGTATTTCTAAAAGAAACATGATGCCCCCAAACCCTATTTTAATCATTTAAATTTTTGACTGTTGTGGTATCAATTTTATGGGACCATTTCCCCTTCTTTTGGATATTTATACATTTTTGGTTATCATTAATTACATTTCCAAATGAGTTGAGGCAATTCTCTGTCAAAATAATGATCATTGCATGGTGGTTAAGTTTTTTGAAAGAACATATTTTGTCTCGATTTGAAATTCCTTGAGCCATTATAAGTGATGGGGGTTCACATTTTTGTAATCGTCCATTTGAAAATTTGATAAAAAAATATTTGATTTCACACAACGTAGCCGCTCCTTATTACCCATAAACAAGTGGACAAGTCGAACTTGTAACACCCCCCTCCACATGGCATAATATTGTCCGCTTTGAGCCCACTGGCCCTCACGATTTTGTTCCTCCCAGTACCCATAAGAAAAGGCCTCATACCATGTAAGGTGAGAGGCTTACATATAAGCCCAACAACTTTCCCCTCCCTAACCGATGTGGGACACCAGAATCTCACAATCCACCCCCCTTAGGGCTGCGCGTCCCCATGCAGTAGCTCGCCAACTACTTACCCGCCCACTACACGCGAGCACGTTAGGGGCCCACACTCGATCCAGGCGAGAGTCGGCTCTGATTCCATTTTGTAACGCCCCCCCTCCACATGACATAATATTATCCGCTTTGGGCCCACTGGCCCTCACGATTTTGTTCCTCCCAGTACCCCTGAGAAAAGGCCTCATGCCATGTAAGGTGAGGGGCTTACATATAAGCCCAGCAACTTTTCCCTCCCTAACCGATGTGGGACACCAAGATCTCACAAAACTAGCCAATTGGGAGATCAAACACATTTTGAAAAAAAGGGTTAACCCAGACCACAACGATTTGTCCTTGTGACTGATTGATGCGCTTTGGGCATACGACACTGCTTACAAAATAATTTTGAAAATGTCTCCTTATCAGCTTGTTCATGGAAATCCATGTTACTTGCAGGTAGAAATAGAACATAGGGCATATTGGGTAATCAAAATGATGAATTTTGATATAGAGAAAACAGGTACATCCAGAAGAATTTCGATAGGAATTAAGAAATAAAGCATATGAAAATGCAAAGATTGCAAAGTCTTGGATGAAAATTTTTCGTGATCAAAATATTATGCAAAAATCTTTTGCACCTTTCCAAAAAGTCCTTGTAAACCCCACACTTTTATTTTTATCTATGTATATAGGTATATATAGCAAGTAATTATTTTGTTTGAAACGAATATGGTAAAATTCGAGTAAATAGTAGTTAAAACTTAGTTTTAACATGCAAATATATGAAATCGTTGTAATAGAACTTGTACCAACTAGGTTTGATGTACAAAAGTATGTTATATAAGTTTGGATTGGAATTGGAAGGGCTTGAAATGGATTGAAAATTGACTGATTTTGCTGAGTTGGGTATATTGGCGGACATGGAGAAGAGAGGTTGGGTGTTGTTTTTGAGAAACAACGGGGAGGCCATGATTAACTTGGTGCGGGAATTCTACTCCAACGCCGAGATCATTAACGGGGCAATTCGAACATATGTGAGGGGGCGCATATTGATGTGCTTGAGGATTACATTCGAGAAATGAGACAAGAGGTACCTCGGGTACCCAAGCCCACCTACCCCCCAAAAAAGAACATAGCATTGAACGTGGTGGGGGTGGAGCTAACGGGGATGACTGGTTTTTCTTGGTCGTGGCAGAGATTTCTTCGACAAGGGGAGCTCACTGATAAATACAAAATGTTAAATCTGATTGCGGTGTCAAACTTTGCTCCAATAGGACGAAAAAATGAAATCCTACCCGACATGGCCCAGCTACTTTATGCACTTGGGAAGAGCCAAAGCATAGACCTCCCCTCCTTCATTTTGATAGAGATGAAGAAGGGATGCGATGTGAAGTAGAACTCGCTCCCGTTTGGCACCCTAGTGACTAAAATGTGCAAAGGCCACGGGATCAGAGTGAGGCTTGAGATGATGATTCAAAAGCCAATGGGGTCACTGAACAAGGTGTCCTTCCGGAGGAGCCAAGGCCATAGTAGAGGCCCAACGGCAAGACAAAAGAAGCCCCCTACCCAAGGAGTTGACGAGATGCAAGATGAGCTAGACCAAGAGGAGGAGAGAGAGTTGGAGGAAGAGAGAGAGAGTAGGCCCAGGAGGAGGCAGGCCCCAGTTCTAGCACCAACACCAGACACTCTCTACGAGACATCATGCTTAGCATTGAAGCTAAGCAGGATGAGGTCCTTTGCCTATTGAGGGGTGGATTTGGTGGAGCTGGCAGAGATAGTGGATCTGAAGGTGAGTGAGGAGGAGTTATTTCTATTTTTGATAGTTATGGTGTTTGTTTCTTCTTTGAATAAGTTTCTTCTGTGANGGGAAGTATTTCTAAAAGAAACATGATGCCCCCAATCCCTATTTTAATTATTTAAATTTTTGACTGTTGTGGTATCAATTTTATGGGACCATTTCCCCTTCTTTTNGAGAAGTATTTCTAAAAGAAACATGATGCCCCCAAACCCTATTTTAATCATTTAAATTTTTGACTGTTGTGGTATCAATTTTATGGGACCATTTCCCCTTCTTTTGGATATTTATACATTTTTGGTTATCATTAATTACATTTCCAAATGAGTTGAGGCAATTCTCTGTCAAAATAATGATCATTGCATGGTGGTTAAGTTTTTTGAAAGAACATATTTTGTCTCGATTTGAAATTCCTTGAGCCATTATAAGTGATGGGGGTTCACATTTTTGTAATCGTCCATTTGAAAATTTGATAAAAAAATATTTGATTTCACACAACGTAGCCGCTCCTTATTACCCATAAACAAGTGGACAAGTCGAACTTGTAACACCCCCCTCCACATGGCATAATATTGTCCGCTTTGAGCCCACTGGCCCTCACGATTTTGTTCCTCCCAGTACCCATAAGAAAAGGCCTCATACCATGTAAGGTGAGAGGCTTACATATAAGCCCAACAACTTTCCCCTCCCTAACCGATGTGGGACACCAGAATCTCACAATCCACCCCCCTTAGGGCTGCGCGTCCCCATGCAGTAGCTCGCCAACTACTTACCCGCCCACTACACGCGAGCACGTCAGGGGCCCACACTCGATCCAGGCGAGAGTCGGCTCTGATTCCATTTTGTAACGCCCCCCCTCCACATGACATAATATTATCCGCTTTGGGCCCACTGGCCCTCACGATTTTGTTCCTCCCAGTACCCCTGAGAAAAGGCCTCATGCCATGTAAGGTGAGGGGCTTACATATAAGCCCAGCAACTTTTCCCTCCCTAACCGATGTGGGACACCAAGATCTCACAAAACTAGCCAATTGGGAGATCAAACACATTTTGAAAAAAAGGGTTAACCCAGACCACAACGATTTGTCCTTGTGACTGATTGATGCGCTTTGGGCATACGACACTGCTTACAAAATAATTTTGAAAATGTCTCCTTATCAGCTTGTTCATGGAAATCCATGTTACTTGCAGGTAGAAATAGAACATAGGGCATATTGGGTAATCAAAATGATGAATTTTGATATAGAGAAAACAGGTACATCCAGAAGAATTTCGATAGGAATTAAGAAATAAAGCATATGAAAATGCAAAGATTGCAAAGTCTTGGATGAAAATTTTTCGTGATCAAAATATTATGCAAAAATCTTTTGCACCTTTCCAAAAAGTCCTTGTAAACCCCACACTTTTATTTTTATCTATGTATATAGGTATATATAGCAAGTAATTATTTTGTTTGAAACGAATATGGTAAAATTCGAGTAAATAGTAGTTAAAACTTAGTTTTAACATGCAAATATATGAAATCGTTGTAATAGAACTTGTACCAACTAGGTTTGATGTACAAAAGTATGTTATATAAGTTTGGATTGGAATTGGAAGGGCTTGAAATGGATTGAAAATTGACTGATTTTGCTGAGTTGGGTATATTGGCGGACATGGAGAAGAGAGGTTGGGTGTTGTTTTTGAGAAACAACGGGGAGGCCATGATTAACTTGGTGCGGGAATTCTACTCCAACGCCGAGATCATTAACGGGGCAATTCGAACATATGTGAGGGGGCGCATATTGATGTGCTTGAGGATTACATTCGAGAAATGAGACAAGAGGTACCTCGGGTACCCAAGCCCACCTACCCCCCAAAAAAGAACATAGCATTGAACGTGGTGGGGGTGGAGCTAACGGGGATGACTGGTTTTTCTTGGTCGTGGCAGAGATTTCTTCGACAAGGGGAGCTCACTGATAAATACAAAATGTTAAATCTGATTGCGGTGTCAAAATTTGCTCCAATAGGATGAAAAAATGAAATCCTACCCGACATGGCCCAGCTACTTTATGCACTTGGGAAGAGCCAAAGCATAGACCTCCCCTCCTTCATTTTGATAGAGATGAAGAAGGGATGCGATGTGAAGTAGAACTCGCTCCCGTTTGGCACCCTAGTGACTAAAATGTGCAAAGGCCACGGGATCAGAGTGAGGCTTGAGATGATGATTCAAAAGCCAATGGGGTCACTGAACAAGGTGTCCTTCCGGAGGAGCCAAGGCCATAGTAGAGGCCCAACGGCAAGACAAAAGAAGCCCCCTACCCAAGGAGTTGACGAGATGCAAGATGAGCTAGACCAAGAGGAGGAGAGAGAGTTGGAGGAAGAGAGAGAGAGTAGGCCAAGGAGGAGGCAGGCCCCAGTTCTAGCACCAACACCAGACACTCTCTACGAGACATCATGCTTAGCATTGAAGCTAAGCAGGATGAGGTCCTTTGCCTATTGAGGGGTGGATTTGGTGGAGCTGGCAGAGATAGTGGATCTGAAGGTGAGTGAGGAGGAGTTATTTCTATTTTTGATAGTTATGGTGTTTGTTTCTTCTTTGAATAAGTTTCTTCTGTGATAATTGATTGTGAATTTTTGAAGTTTTTGTGTTTAGTCACTTCTTTTGTGGATAAATTGAATCTTTGATGTTGATGTTGATGTAAATGATCATATTTTATGAAATGAATGATTCAGTTAATCACTTTTGTCTATTTAAATGCATGTGTAGAATTAGCACTTTAGTAATTCTTGTTATTGAATGATGGAACAAAGGTGGATTCTAAGACTGGTTGTTAAAATGACTAAGCCTATGATCAGTTTGACACATCAACTTAGCAACCAAGACTTAAAACCACATTTCTTGGAAAACTGATATTTTCTCTATACTTAAATTGTCAAATGTACATTAGTATTTGTTATTCTTAAGGTACAAGATGATCAGACTCGAAAATGAAATCGATATATAACCGACATTCTCTGAAACACCCAACATAACCAGTGGAAATGAAAAAGAATACCATGGTAAGTTTTGAGCTTTACGATGCTTTTGAGGGAATATCAACATTTACTCAAGTAAGCTCTTTTATTTTCATTTTTTCAATAATCTCATTAACCTTGCTTTGATTGACGCAACTAAAGTGATCTATTGACATATCCCATAGGGAACCTTTGCATACGACACATATGCATGCACATACTTGAGAAACGATCTTAGGCCATATTTGATTCAAATTTGAGCCTTAGCCATTGCTTTTACGAAATTATATCCCGAGTTAGCCATGNTTCCCTCCCTAACCGATGTGGGACACCAGAATCCCACAATCCACCCCCCTTAGGGCTGCGCGTCCCCATGCAGTAGCTCGCCAACTACTTACCCGCCCACTACACGCGAGCACGTCAGGGGCCCACACTCGATCCAGGCGAGAGTCGGCTCTGATTCCATTTTGTAACNAGTTTTCTTGCACCCTCTTATAAATCAGTCTAATACATAAAAGCAAGAAAAAATAGAAAAGATGTTGGAGGCTACTGTTTAATAAAAGAAAATTCGGTGAGAACAACCAAGAAAGAAAAGAAACAGAAAAATAGGGAATTGCCAAGAAAGTGAAAAATGAGAAAAATGAAAGAAAGAAATACCATTTCTAGGCAAAAGATCGAAAAGAAAGAAAGAGGTGTGCTACACTACATTAAAAGGGGATAGCTTTTGACTACCATTGACATTATTTCATTAGCCACTGACCTCTGGCCACATTACAACCTATACAAAACCCTAATTGATCTCAAGTCTGATGCATGTGTGTGTTGTTGTCTGAAAACTGGGATATGTTAAATAGAATTTCATTAATTGCATCAATATTATTCCATGAAATTATGCCAAGAACATGATTAGTCTACTTTCTACAAAGTTTCACTCCCATACTAATTATGCATGTGATTTTTCGATTGGCCATCCTCCAATCACATGCTCTTTGAGAGACAAGTCACTATAATCGGAGGGAATTTTTGTTGAGAGCATTTCTAAGAGAGGTTTGTGAAATCAAAGATATCCATGGAAAGCGGTAAAGTGGAATGTTTATTATATAACAATTCTTGTTTCTAGAATGACCATCTCTACTGCACAGGGAATTCCAAATACCAATGTGATGGGTGCTAATTTTTGCATAGAATAAGTACCAATGGAAAATAAATGTGTAGGGGAAAAGTCAAGATTGAGGGAGTGAGTGTCCCAACGACCATAATGCTAATTCACTTTAATCAACAATCTCACATACACATCTGTTCGATTGAAGTTTATGGGTAGATTCACTAAAAACCCTCATGAGATAACACTCATCCGCTAGGGTAAACCTAGTGGTTCAACGGCTTGTTGCATAAGCTAAATGAAACCGGATGACCTACGAAAAAGGCATTAGAAATAGATTTACATTCCATTGTTGTTGTATTAGTAGAGACTAGCAATATTTAGGTTGGGGGTGTGTGATTAGTAGTCAAAATTAGCATATTTCTATGCCCCTTTAAGACTAATTATACTTTGATAGAGTTTAGATGATGACATTTCAGGTCATAAATTGCACAAGGGACCAAAGACAATGAATATCAGACTCCCATGCAACACCAACATATTTTGGAGAAAATTTGGAACAGAAGCCAAGAACATTCGAATGCCAATCAACGTTTGAATGTTACTTCAAATCATGTGAGAACCAGACTACTAAGACATGACATGTTGCAGCCAAGAAGGAAGACCCTGAGGTACTTGAGTACCACGTTCGAATGNAGAACCAGACTACTAAGACATGACATGTTGCAGCCAAGAAGGAAGACCCTGAGGTACTTGAGTACCATGTTCGAATGCCAACTCACATTCAAATGTCCACTTGAATTGATTGAGGACCAGGATGACGAGTGCAAAGCGCCAAGATGTGCATGGAGTGTGGAAATAGTTTTCCACAGAAGACCACAGGCTACTTGAGTGATAAAGTCAGACCCATCTAGTGTTCGAACGCCCATAAAGCAAAGATAGAAGAAATNACATTCAAATGTCCACTTGAATTGATTGAGGACCAGGATGACGAGTGCAAAGCACCAAGATGTGCATGGAGTGTGGAAATAGTTTTCCACAGAAGACCACAGGCTACTTGAGGGATAAAGTCAGACCCATCTAGTGTTCGAACGCCCATAAAGCAAAGATAGAAGAAATGTTCGAACATCAGACAACGTTCGAATGAACACAAAGCAAAAACAGAGGCAACGTTTGAATGCTAGATCACGTTCGAATGTTCTCCACAAACATGCTGCAGAGTGGTTGATTTTCTCTTCGGACATTGAGACTTTCACTTGGACTTTGAATGCCTTGTACTATTCCTCCACACTACTTTGCTTCCTCTTCCTTGCCTATAAATACTCACATTGTGGGAGACATGGGGGGGGGGGGTAGTAGAGAGCTTGATGGAGGCTTAGACTCCTACTCATATAGCTAGTCTTAGAATTATATTTGCTTGTATCAAGGAAGATAGTTCATCTTTTGGTTAAGGAAGCAACCCTCCATCTTTTTGTTGAGGAAGCAACCCTCCAAATGTGACTAGATTTCTTCTACTTTCATTGTTCATTTCTTTCACTTCCATTACTTGAGTTTCCTTCTTTCTTAGAAGAGTGAAACTTTTTCACTTTTCTAGAGCTTTACCAAAGCCGTGAAGGGTGGAATGTGATTCACTTATTCTTCATTAAAGATTGACTCTTTGTTTAGTATGTTTCACTTTGTAACTCCTTTACTTGGAGGGATGAGTATCACTCACTTTTCTAGATTTACTCAAGCCATGAAAAGTGAGTAGTCCCTCATTCACTATTTAGTNTTAAAGATTGGCTCTTTGTTTAGTATGTTTCACTTTGTAACTCCTTTACTTGGAGGGGAACTTTTCTAGATTTACTCAAGCCATGAAAAGTGAGTAGTCCCTCATTCACTATTTAGTAAGAGGTGATGAATATGTATAAANTAAAGATTGACTCTTTGTTTAGTATGTTTCACTTTGTAACTCCTTTACTTGGAGGGATGAGTATCACTCACTTTTCTAGATTTACTCAAGCCATGAAAAGTGAGTAGTCCCTCATTCACTATTTAGTAAGAGGTGATGAATATGTATAAATTATTCTGAAGTTATATTTGTGTATTTACTTTATGCTTTAATGCTTTATATTTCACTTGCTTATTGAATGATTGAACGTATCTAGCAAAGCTAAGTACTTTGTATAACCGTGAGTTCTTTCTATGTCACAGATGACTCTTGCATAGAAAGACCCATTGGTTCAAGGCAAGTACTCCNCCTTAATGCTTTATATTTCACTTGCTTATTGAATGATTGAACGTATCTAGCAAAGCTAAGTACTTTGTATAACAGTGGGTTCTTTCTATGTCACAGATGACTCTTGCATAGAAAGACCCATTGGTTCAAGGCAAGTACTCCGGCTAGATTTTCATGACAACATTTCAATCTTCACCATTATTGTGCCTTATTTAAAGAATGGAGCATTAATGCTATGATTGGATGCCTTGTAGAAACACTTGCTTGTTTGTAGACAGGTTGAGTCTCGGCATGGACAATTCTTGTAAACTTTTAGAAATTCATCGGAATCATGTGCTTAATTCTCACAGTCCATCTTTATCTTCCGATTAACTTGCTATTGACATGGGAGTTAATTGAGTTAAAGCACAAGTATAATAAGCCGGATGATTAACTACATGTTCTAATCCTTGAACTAAAGGGTGGATGTTCCATTTGAGAATTTATCTTATATTTTGTCTAGAAAAACCCATTGAAAAGAATCTTATNGAGTGGTTGTTACATTTGAGAATTTATCTTATATTTTGTCTAGAAAAACCCATTGAAAAGAATCTTATATTCTGTCCATAAAATCCCTCAACTTCAAACTTTAAAGGCTTCCAGTTACTTGGTTTTTATCACTGCTTACTTCAAAACACTAATCATAGTTCCCTGTGGATTCGACTCTGGACTTTACCGGATTATTACTACAGCTTGACCGCCTGCATTTGGGTGTACACATTTCGGATCAAGTCAGTAACCTTTAGNTAGACTTTACCGGATTATTACTATAGCTTGACCGCCTGCATTTGGGTGTACACATTTCGGATCAAGTCAGTAACCTTTAGCTATTGAGCCCTCGGGATAAACCCGATTACACACATATTGTTTAAGAGTAAGAAGATACCTAGAAGAACAATTATAAGTACACTCTATAATTGAAATTTAATATAAAAATAAAAATTAGATAAAAAGTTTGATAGACCCTTTACATAAGGATGTAACACACACCTTTCAATGGGATACATCCATCGAAACTGTACTGCTCCAGCAATCAATGCTTCATCAGCTAAATGTAAAGGTATGTGCTCCATTATATCAAAGAAGGATGGTGAAAATATTTGATAGAGTAGTATACTAAAAGTTTATTTTTTGTAGTGAAACTCATTTTATTAATTAATAAAAGTTTATTCTTTCCATTTTATTGAGAATCTATATGGGCAAAATGCTTGTATTATATTTTATATATGATATGCATGTGTGTCTTATATTTTACATTGTAGATAATCTAATGTGTAGAGTTCAGCTTATGCATAGAAGATCTAATTATCGGATCCTTGTATAATATGAGTATATGTTCACAATCGTAGATGGAATTGAACATGCCATCGGTATGATTGTAGTGTAATATTCTGACATAATCTGTCTTGACTATAGGAGATCCCAGATTATTGCACTAGTACACTTTGTGTATTGAACAAACTGATGTTGAAGTTATTATCTTTTACTGATTCAATAAGATAATAAATACCTCATGATTATTGTGATTGCTTATGGTCTTAATCCCTAAATATTTAATTGTCACGTGCATATAATATTTGTCACTTTAATTCTTCAAAGAGTGAGATTNGGCATAATCTATCTTGACTATAGGAGATCCCAGATTATTGCACTAGTACACTTTGTGTATTGAACAAACTCATGTTGAAGTTATTATCTTTTACTGATTCAATAAGATAATAAATACATCATGATTATTGTGATTGCTTATGGTCTTAATCCCTAAATATTTAATTGTCACGTGCATATAATATTTGTCACTTTAATTCTTCAAAGAGTGAGATTCATATTGGGTCAATAAGCTCGATGAATTGGGAGATGATGTTATTTGTTTGGTGGAAATTAAATATTAAAGGAAACTAAGTCCTAGTATTTAAATAGGTTGATGACGTCCTCTTGAGGAAGCTCATAAGTTTTGTCCATGTCAAACCTTACAGGTGGATTTAATTATCTGACATGACAAATAAGTTGAGAGGTAAGATCTCAAGGAATAAAAGAAGTCAATTAAATATAGTTGTCAATTACTATTTTTAATTGATGGACATCTGTAATCTTAAACGTGGGGAGATTATTAAGCAAATAATAATAAGGAGCTCGAATATAATTTTGAGATAAGGCTTAGGAGATCAATAATAAGTCTTTAGTGGACTGACTTATTATTAATGAGCTGTAGGATTTTGTTTTGGGTTGAACATAGGAGTCCTAAACCCATTGGGAGCTCGATCCTTATTTCTCCTTAGGGTCTCTGTCGTAGCCTATATATAGATGTCTAGGTTCTCGATTTCAACATCTTATCGTTACTCACGTTTTTAGGGAGGCTAAAAGAGAGAGCAAGAATTCAGAGGTTTTGACAGCCCACACTGTATCCGAATTCCGATGTTGGGGAATATACGATAGAAGACCACGAGGTTTCTCGCGTTGTAGTCATTATTCTGTTCTGCATTCGTGCTGAGACGAGATCAGTCCCGAGAGATCTTAAAGGTAAACCCTAATTCTGCCTTGTAGGGTTTTAAAGGAAAATTTTTGATATTCGATACATACGTGCTGTCAATGGTTCTTGAGATTTTTTTTCCAACAATATTTTCTCAAGATGACAAAGTTTAAGCACGATATGGTCCTAAACATATTTCAGATCTGAAGCATGGTTCACTTTCAAGCATAATTTGTTGAAGAAATTACACATTTCAATTGTAGGTTGAACCACATTCTTAGGCAATGATTTGCATATAGCCAGAGGAATAAGTTGTTGCATCAGAATATGATTATTGTGACTCTTAAGACTCCAAATACTTCACTCATTCACATTTACACGTCGTGAAATATTTGATGCATATCCATCTGGTACTCTAACATTCTTTAAAAATTTGCAAAAATTATATTTCTCATCCTTATTCATTGGAAATTGTGTAGGAGGCAAATACTCTTTACTAGAACCTCTAGATTGTGGNGATACTTGGATTACCTTCTTGATGTTTCTATCTAGAAGTGTTACATATATCACACTCATCACGTCCTTCATCCTCATTTCTAAACAACATACAACTGTTAGGGCATACATCCCACGTCTTATACGTAAAGCCCAAGTCATCAGTTACCTTTCTGGCTTCATAGTATGAATTAGGAAGTTTTGCTCCCTTAGGAAAAAGCTCAAACAAGAAATGAAGCAACATCATAATAGACTTATCTGTCCATCCATTAAGCACTTTCATATGCAGAAGTTGAACGATAAATGACAATGTCGTAAAATTTTTACACCCCGGATACAATTGACTTTTTGATTCATCTAAAAGTTTAAAATACTCTCTTGTTTCTTCATTAGCCCTTACTGGGGACCATTTTTAGGTCGTTCATCATAATCAACATTTTCACCTACATTTGCAATTCCTATCGCCTCATTTATCATTTCGACCATATTGTCCTCGACATCTAAATTAGCATAACTTTCATTTTCCTGGTTACCATACAAAGACATGTATGGTTCTCCATGGTTAATCCAATTTTTATACTTCTTTAAGAAGCCATGGTAACTCAAATGGTTACGCACAATCTCTCATGGAAAAAATAAGCGATTTGCACATTTTTTACAAGGGCAATTGATTGTTGAACCTCCTGCCTTATTACTATATGCAAAATTGAGGAATTGATCACCCCATTCATATATTCTGTTGAGACTCTATCTGGTAAATTAATCCAACTCTTGTCCATATTTCAACTAACCAGACTGAAGAACAAAACTTTAGCTTATGAGAACCATTATTCAATTTACTTGAAAAATACAGAAACATGATTACATGGAAGATTTCCAATGTTTAAGCTACTTAATAAAATAGATGTAGCATAATATAATAAATATAAGCAATATCTCAATAAAAAATTGAAAAATAGATTATATGTGAAGCAATATTATAGTTCAAAACCTTAATATCTAACATATGAATTGCCTGCAGTGTATCACACTTTGCATCATAAGAAAACAAACTTGATAACCTATAAGTGCTTGATTGGTTTTCCCTAATCTTCAAACACGAAACCAGACTAAGTGTATAAGGCTTATACGTAGTGGTAAGTGTCACTCTCCCTCGTGTTCAATGCAAGAAATGGAGAAAATCGTGTGTGGATGAAAAAAAACATGTGTGTGCAAAATTGCTCCCCAAGCGTAGAGAGACTTGCAATGTTGTGTTTTGCCTTGGAATGAGTATTCCAAGGCCATCTCCTCAGGGAAGGAAAGGTCAAATTGCTTAGAAGGGTGATTTGCAAAGAAATAAAAATTGGAAAATCTTTTGAATGTTGGTTGTGGTGAGTAGTGTTTTGGTAAAAATGCAAGAAATCAAGGTTGGCTAATCTATAAAGGTCATTCCAATGGAAATGAAAAATTGACTCAATTCATTCAATCAATGGTGTCTTAGTGTTTGATTGATTCATAGGAAGTGAGGGACTAATGTGGATGTGTTACGCACAAGCATACCCCATGACAAGTCTATGGTGTATCAAGAGCCCACAACCACGTCGGCACTCAATCTAGTCAAACCAAACCACTTTACACTACGAGAAAAAATGAACGAGAGTCGATTTCACACACCCAAGAGGAAATTTCCCTTGGATTAGCCAACTAAAAATCTAGCTATTCATAGTAATAGGATGAACAAACATAATGTAAAGAGACATGGTAATGAAATGGAACATGGAACTTGTATTAGTGCTAGAAAAGGTTTAAACTACAAGAACAAAGTCATTCATACCCAAAAACAAAGCTTGAAGAGAAAACCCAAATGTAGAAATGGAAATACAAGAACATTAAGCTAAACTTGATTACAACTTGAAATAAATGAGTTTAAAGTGAAAGAGAGAAGGATTACAAATAAAATAAAGCTTAATACAATGAAAATGGTGAAGGAAATGCAAAAATCTAACTTTCTCTCTCTACAACTTCATCTTCTTCCTTGGAACTTCTCTCTCTACACTACTTTTAAGCTTAGGTAGCCTCTTCCTTTCAAAAGCTTGTAAAATCTGAATTATATTGTAAAGCTTGGTCAAAATTCATCCATACCCCTTCCTTGGTCTCTGAGAGCTAACTTCCAATGAGTGGGAAGGGATTAGACACTTCAAGAAACAAGGACAAGCCTAGCATACACCTCCCATGCCTTCACCAACCACCTCTATTCTCTCTCTTACCCCTCCCATGCTTTTCTCTTCCAAAATCTGACTTTAGGTTGTAAGAGACCATCATGGTGTGTCAACGATGGTAGGGCATAGTTGGGATGACAAGAGGTGGGCCCCTAGAGTAGGTGGAGTCGTGTGGAAAGGTGTCTGACACTTTTGGGTAAAACCTACCAGTAGAATGTCAAAAACCTACCAGTAGAAAACTTCTAGTAGGTTTTTCTACCAGTAGGTTTTAAGGTTCTACCGGTAGGTGGTAAGGGGGATACAAGCTCAAGACCACTTTTCGTAATCATAACTTTTGATCCCACCATTTGATTGAGCTAAAATTTTGACACAAGATATAGGACATCCAGATCTACAACTTTCATGTTTTTCATGTTTTCATATTCGAAGTGGATCATGGTCAAAAACATAAAATACCGGGGTACTACTATCAATTGGTGTGGGTGTTGGTACCTATGTTACCAAATACCGATACCTCCTTGATTTCTTTCACTTTTAAGCCTCCAAANCCGGGGTACTACTATCAATTGGTGTGGGTGTTGGTACCTATGTTACCAAATACCGATACCTCCTTGATTTCTTTCACTTTTAAGCCTCCAAATTCTCATATAATGTGTCTATCTCTCCACCACTCATCCACACTTAGTTGTAGGTTCCAAAAGCCATCATTTACCCTATGATTACCTACAGCATCAAAATTTTTACATTATTCACAAATTCGACGAACTATAAGTAATTAAATGCAAAGTTGAGTTAAAATGCATGTAATGAGGCCGTTNAAAATTTTTACATTATTCACAAATTCGACGAACTATAAGTAATTAAATGCAAAGTTGAGTTAAAATGCATGTAATGAGGTCGTTAAATATGCAATATTATGCACTCATCAACAAGCTATAACTTAGGATGGTTTATGCTATACATATAGTTATAATTTCAGCCCCATACCTCTTCCTATGTGCAAGAAAATACTTGACAAAAGGTTTAAAAAGTAGAAAGACTTGTAAATTACAATGGTATTTAATACAAGAGAGAGACACATAAGGTAGCAAATCATTATATACAGAATTGATCTTTAAGGATCCTTGATTATGTCTCAAAAGAAAGATCCCATCTCTTACCTAACTTACTCGTTTGCTTTTTCTAGCGAATTAATCAAAATCCAAGAACAAGAATAAAACTTCAAGAAGAACATCATTAATTAGCTGAAAATTTATTTTATCTATCATATAATGCAGTCAATAAACAATTATCATTTTTACCCAATAAAATAAAATAATTATTACTTTAAGTTCCCAAAGTCTAGGAGAATCAATTCGTGTCGTCTCATTTGCATGTTGCTATTTTTGGACCGTGTCATTCTAATTTGTGTCATGTTGTGTTTGTATTTGTGTCAATACCCATGAAAATAAAAAAATTTATCTAATGCATTACAAGTTTCAAACATTAATCCAACCCATTTATTTTGTGTATTAATCAATCGTCTTAATTTAAGAGTCATGTCGTGTTAGGCAGGCAATTTAAGAATAAGTTGATTGTCCTTTGGAGAAATTGAAAACCCCCCGATGACTGCTAAATTATTCTGTAAAATCCCCCTTACTACACATTTTAATTTTCAAAAACCTAGATCCAATCGCAACGTGAGGACTAGTATATCAACAAAAAATCAGCATTGGCTTATATAGGACTAGCTGTTTCCACTAGAATGGTAAATATCATAAAAAGTGAGCAACAAATTAAACGTGGAACAATCTTAGTAATTGAAAATGACAAAGCAGTATTGAAAGTAATCGCTTTCCCAATTGGGAACATTAGGAAGTTGGTTAAGGATGATTTGATGTGCTTTGAGGTGAGGGTAATCTCTGGTATCTTCTCTTTCATTCTATATTCTCATTGCAGNCATTAGGAAGTTGGTTAAGGATGATTTGATGTGCTTTGAGGTGAGGGTAATCTCTGGTATCTTCTCTTTCATTCTATATTCTCATTGCAGTCTTGAATTGTTAGTAATCCCTCAAGCAATATTATTTTCAAATTTTGTTTATTTTTTATTTTAATATTGCTAAAATAAATATGTTAGACCATAAGTCTCCCTTGTTATTTTTTATATACGAATGAAAATTTAAGAAAACAAATTACAATTTTTTTTTCAAGANAGTCTTGAATTGTTAGTAATCCCTCAAGCAATATTATTTTCAAATTTTGTTTATTTTGTATTTTAATATTGCTAAAATAAATATGTTAGACCATAAGTCTCCCTTGTTATTTTTTATATACGAATGAAAATTGAAGAAAACAAATTACAATTTTTTTTTCAAGAATAGTTAGAGAACAAAACTTCCAAAATTTGAGAGCACTTAGACGGTAATATTATAATTTACACTAGATTAAATGTGGATTCTATAAATAGCAAATAATTTCAAAATTGACGCTCTTGTTCTCCTCGATCACCTATCCTATTCCCCCTCAATTTTCCCAAGAAAATCACCACACCTCGCCATTTTCCCGAGAAAATCACCCTCCATATTGCCCTCTCAATCCGGTCACTCACTGCTCCTCCATCCAAACAAATTCTTCATTTATCTAAATTTTTCTTTCGTCTGTAGAATCTGTCTATCTGTTTCTTCATGCCCATTTTCTCGAGAAACAATCAGCNTTGCCCTCTCAATCCGGTCACTCACTGCTCCTCCATCCAAACAAATTCTTCATTTATGTAAATTTTTCTTTCGTCTGTAGAATCTGTCTATCTGTTTCTTCATGCCCATTTTCTCGAGAAACAATCAGTTGCAAATAATTTCAAGATTCATCCAAAATTTGCTAATATACTAGACTGCTCCTAATTGCACAATTTGAAATTGATAATAAATCAATTGATATAGGCCAAAATTTATATAATATGAAGTATCAACTAACTCCTCCTAAATTGCAAAGAGAGAGAGAGAGAGAGNTTGATATAGGCCAAAATTTATATAATATGAAGTATCAACTAACTCCTCCTAAATTGCAAAGAGAGAGAGAAAGAGATGTACTAACTGGGTCAAGTGAACGAATGAAATCACAATGCAGAGCCCAAGTCTTAGTGAGTGAAACAAATCTTCAACGATGGTTGTCGAGAGTCACAGTAGATCTTCAACGATAACTGTCAAGGGTCGCAGATTTTCATCGAAATTTGGTTTCGATCGACAAAGTGAATCACAGCGGAGCGAAGATGAGTGAGTGCTTGAGGATGAGGAGTTTTAGGCGTCCAGTACTCGAGAGATGCGGAGGCCAGCCAAAGCAATGGAGTATTAGGGGGAAAATGTCAAAAAAAAGTGACAAACATGGTTGTTATGGCTTTGGAAAAATTTCAACCATGTCCCCTCTAGTTTACCATACCTTCAAAGACAACTTCTCTATTTTCTGAATCTTCACTAAACCCCCTTGTCAAATTAAAAATATTAATTAGAATACTAAATTGCCCATAATATATTTGAGGTCAAACTTCATCCACACCCTCTTAGATAAGAATATTTTAAATGAGACCCCCTATCTTTTCTAATTTTTTTACGTATTAAAATTCGAGTTGTTTAAAATTCGATTTGAACTAATTAAAATTTATTTTTTACGTATTGAATTTGAGTCGATTAAAAATTATTTTTTTATGTATTAAAATTTGATTCGATTAAAATTCTATTTGAGCCATTTAAAAATCATTTTAATCGAGTAAAATCAAATTTTAATCAATTCACATTGAATTTTAATTAGTTCAAATTTTAAAACATAAAAAAATATAAATTTTAATTAACTCAAATTTTAATGAATCAAATTTTAATTGACACAAATTTTAATAAATAAAAAAATATAAATTTTAATAGACTCGAAATCAAATTTTAATCAACGCTAGCAACTCGGGTAGTGCTCAAATCGACTTGAATTTTAATACGTAAATTTTTTTTTAAGAAGCTCAAATTAATATGTAAAAAAATAAAATTTAATCAACTCGATTCGAATTTTAATCAGCTCAAATTTTAAATATATAAAAAAATAAATTTTAATCAACTTGAATTTAATATGTAGAAAAATAAATTTTAATCAATTCAAATTTTAATAAAATTTTATGTAGAAATATTGTTTGGGGTTTATATAGGGACATTTTGGGTATTTTAGATGAACTTGTTTTTGTTAGAAATGGTGGTTTAATGGCATGAGGTATCAATGATGTTTAAATATAAACTAGAAGGGAAAAAAATTGCTTGATTTGAATGGTTGAGGGAAGGAACTGGCCGATTCATCGGGTTTTGAGCGATTTTTGTGCAGAAATGATCTAATATAGTAACCAGTCTGATTAACTGATTCTTCGGGTCAGCTTGTTGGCCGTTCTGGGTTTTAAAACATTGGGTTTAACCTAGTTAATATCTTATTCCATTTAGAGTTCAATTCTTTCACTAATAAAAAAATTAGGAGTCTTTCTTGATAGTTTTTATTGTTAGGAGTCTTTCTTGATGACTTTATCATTAGTTTGCCTTTTTTGGTTTTTTGATGAATTCTTTAATTTTTGTGTGAAATTATCTAATGTGCTTGATATTTTTTATAAAGCAGAGCTAATAACTGAAAAGGGGAAAAAATGAATAGGAAATATAAAAATTGGTAGTTTTATTTATTGGGGGAAAAATAATAAAAAGAATGCCAAAAAAATAAATTTGAAAAAAACGTCATCATTATCTTGTTACATTACTTGTGACAGGGCATAGCCCACCACAAAAAAAGAGTAATGCAAAATTTATCATTTGTGATGGCAATCCAATTGCCGCAAAAAAATGACTATTTTTTTTTTTTTGGCGGCAAATCTTACTGTTACAAAAAATTTTCCTCAAAAGACCTTAATTCTTGTAGTGCTTGGACCATTCGGTAGCTCTGCCCCTATACTAGTCCTTGACTAGACGCCCAAACATTGACATTACGGAACTAATGGCAAGAGTGGATAAGTATACAAAAGTCGATAATGAGATTGGTAGGAAAATCAATAGGGATCAGCCGAGAAAAAAATAGAGTGGAAGAAATAGAGAGAGATAGAACCAGCCACACTCAGCAACAAAGGGAAAGGAGAAGGAAGACTTCCCATCCCGCTGATTTTTATTCAGCATTAATATGGTGGTCGAGGAACCCACCTACAAGATTTTGTCTCAAATTAAGGGGAAACCCTATTTTAGGTGGCTTAACAAGTTGAGAAGGGATCCAGTGAAGAGAAATCCTAAACTTAGATGCTCTTTGTCATGCCCCAAATTCCACAAGTAGGCATGAACTAACTATAACCATCAAACTATGAGAGAATAATAAAATACCATAAAATAAATCAATATGAATCTCCAATATCATCCAACTAAACAAAATCCCAAATCAACATAAATAACTCCGTTAGGTTACATCCAAAGCCAGAATAATTATCCTACAACCAACTAATTAGAGAAATATTCATAACCATTAAAGAAATACTCGTGAAAATACAATCCCTTTGGAGTGGAATGAGAAAATCCTTACTTATACATTTAGAAATTTGAGAAAATAGTTGGAACATTCATTCCAAGTCCTGCCATTGAAGACATGGGACACATGAAATTATTTCCCTTCTTTCTCAAGGACAAAGTAAAAACTTAGTTGAATTCATTGAAACCCCGCTCAATAAGTTCTTGGGCACAAATGTTATCTGAATTTCTAAACAAATTTATTTCGGTACCCAAGACAACTACTCTAAATAAGCAAATTCAAAATTTTTCAGAAAAACCAAATGGACAGTTCTATTACTGTTGGGATAGATACAAAGACTTGTTGCACTCCATTCCACATCATGGATTTGAACCATGACAATTGGTTAGTTTCTTCTATGAAGGAATTAAACCGGACCACCTATTGACAAGATGTGCAATAGAGAGTTTTTGAGTAAGGATCCCGATGAGGCTCTCGGGTACTTTAACACATTAACGAAAAATGCCCAATCTAATAAAATACCATAAAATAAATCAATATGAATCACCAACATCATCCAACTAAACAAAATCCCAAATCAACATAAATAACTCCTTTAGGTTACATCCCAAAGCCAGAATAATTATCCTACAACCAACTAATTAGAGAAATATTCATAACCATTAAAGAAATACTCGTGAAAATACAACCCCTTTGGAGCGGAATGAGAAAATCCTTACTTATACATTTAGAAATTTGAGAAAATAGTTGGAACATTCATTCCAAGTCCTGCCATGGAAGACATGGCACGCATGAAATTATTTCCCTTCTCTCTCAAGGACAAAGCAAAAACTTAGTTGAATTCATTGACACCCCCGCTCAATAAGTTCTTGGGCACAAATGTTACCTGAATTTCTAAACAAATTTTTTTCGGTACCCAAGACAACTACTCTAAAGAAGAAAATTCAAAATTTTTTAGAAAAACGAAATGAGCAGTTCTTTTACTGTTGGGATAGATATAAAGACTTGTTGCACTCCATTCCACATTATGGATTCGAGNAATGCCAAAAAAATAAATTTGAAAAAAACGTCATCATTATCTTGTTACATTACTTGTAACAGGGCATAGCCCACCACAAAAAAAGAGTAATGCAAAATTTATCATTTGTGATGGCAATCCAATTGCCGCAAAAAAAATGACTATTTTTTTCTTTTTTGGCGGCAAATCTTACTGTTACAAAAAATTTGCCTCAAAAGACCTTAATTCTTGTAGTGCTTGGACCATACGGTAGCTTTGCCCCTATACTAGTCCTTGACTAGACGCCCAAACATTGACATTACGGAACNGATTTGAACCATGGCAATTGGTTAGTTTCTTCTATGAAGGAATTAAACCGGACCACCGACAATTTATTGACAAGATGTGCAATAGAGAGTTTTTGAGTAAGGATCCCGATGAGGCTCTCGAGTACTTTAACACATTAGCGAAAAATGCCCAATCTAATAAAATACCATAAAATAAATCAATATGAATCACCAACATCATCCAACTAAACAAAATCCCAAATCAACATAAATAACTCCTTTAGGTTACATCCCAAAGCCAGAATAATTATCCTACAACCAACTAATTAGAGAAATATTCATAACCATTAAAGAAATACTCGTGAAAATACAACCCCTTTAGAGCGGAATGAGAAAATCCTTACTTATACATTTAGAAATTTGAGAAAATAGTTGGAACATTCATTCCAAGTCCTGCCATGGAAGACATGACACGCATGAAATTATTTCCCTTCTCTCTCAAGGACAAAGCAAAAACTTAGTTGAATTCATTGACAACCCCGCTCAATAAGTTCTTGGGCACAAATGTTACCTGAATTTCTAAACAAATTTTTTTCGGTACCCAAGACAACTACTCTAAAGAAGAAAATTCAAAATTTTTTAGAAAAACGAAATGAGCAGTTCTTTTACTGTTGGGATAGATATAAAGACTTGTTGCACTCCATTCCACATTATGGATTCGAGCCATGGCAATTGGTTAGTTTCTTCTATGAAGGAATTAAACCGGACCACCGACAATTTATTGACAAGATGTGCAATAGAGAGTTTTTGAGTAAGGATCCCGATGAGGCTCTCGAGTACTTTAACACATTAGCGAAAAATGCCCAATTTAATAAAATACCATAAAATAAATCAATATGAATCACCAACATCATCCAACTAAACAAAATCCCAAATCAACATAAATAACTCCTTTAGGTTACATCCCAAAGCCAGAATAATTATCCTACAACCAACTAATTAGAGAAATATTCATAACCATTAAAGAAATACTCGTGAAAATACAACCCCTTTAGAGCGGAATGAGAAAATCCTTACTTATACATTTAGAAATTTGAGAAAATAGTTGGAACATTCATTCCAAGTCCTGCCATGGAAGACATGGCACACATGAAATTATTTCCCTTCTCTCTCAAGGACAAAGCAAAAACTTAGTTGAATTCATTGAAACCCCGCTCGATAAGTTCTTGGGCACAAATGTTATCTGAATTTCTAAACATATTTTTTCCGGTGCCCTAGACAACTGCTCTAAAGAAGCAAATTCAATATTTTTCAGAAAAACCGAATGAACAATTCTATTACTGTTGGAATAGATACAAAGACTTGTTGCACTCCATTCCACATCATGGATTTGAACCATGACAATTGGTTAGTTTCTTCTATGAAGGAATTAAACCGGACCACCGACAATTTATTGACAAGATGTGCAATAGAGAGTTTTTGAGTAAGGATCCTGATGAGGCTCTCAAGTACTTTAACACATTAGCGAAAAATACCCAATCTTGGGATATCACAGATCCNTTTATTGACAAGATGTGCAATAGAGAGTTTTTGAGTAAGGATCCTGATGAGGCTCTCGAGTACTTTAACACATTAGCGAAAAATACCCAATCTTGGGATATCACAGATCTTACCGATGTGTCAAGGTCCTCTTTGGGGAGTTAATGAAGTGGAGGAGGGATGTAAATCTTGTGTGACTAAGAAGACTAGCTTTCTAAGATAACAAAATTGTCCCATAAAGTGGAGAGCTTAGAGGTGAATAGAAGGCATGAGGTGTCAAATGTCACAAAGGCCGAGGAATCCTTCTCAATATGTGAGAGTGTTGAGAATTCTATTTTGGAGTGCCCAAACATTCCGACACTCAAAGAAGTATACCATGAGCAAGTGAATGTATTTAACCAAAGTAAACAGTCATACTCTCCACATTCCAACACATACAATTTGGGATGGAGCTCCCACCCGAACTTTAGTTGGAAGAATGACAACCCTATTCCTCATGGGTTCACCTCATTGTCACCTCCCATTTCACCAAAGAAAAATCAATTATATTATGGTCATAGTCCATCATCTAGCTTCCAATACCCACGGTCCAATCCACAAGGGTTTTCACAAAACCTACCTCAGCAAGGGCTTGGTCAACAAGGACCACCCAATCCGCCCACATACCAACCTCATCACAAAAGAAATTTGGAGGATGTCGTGCATCAATTCATTTATAATCAAACTACAATCAACAATCAAAATACCGCCACTTTTAATGACATTCAGACACAAATTACTAAGTTGAAGTCACAAATCACAAATCACTGATTGAATCGTCCACATGATTTTCCTATCCTCGCCCCTTTCCCCCAGCGATTGAAGTCACCGGCTAGAATTGCTAACTATTTTGATATCCTTGAAATGTTTTAGCAGGTAAAGATCAACATTCCTCTCCTTGATGCTATCAAGCAAATCCCTTATTGTGTAAAAATATTAAAGGATTTGTGTACCATGAAGAGAAAGTTGAATGTGCACAAGAAGACATTTCTCATCGAGCAAGTGAGTTCCATCTTGAGGACAAACACCCCACCCAAGTTCAAGGATCCCGGCTATCCTACCTTTGTCATAACCATTGGAAATTGCCATGTGGAGCAAGCATTACTAGACTTGGGAGCAAGTGTCAACCTCCTACCCTTCTCGGTGTATCAACAACTATAGCTTAAGGAGTTGAAGCCAACCTTGATCACTTTTCAACTAGTGGATTGAAGCATGAGAACACCAAGGGGAGTAGTTGAGCATGTTTTGGTCCAAGTGGACAAATTTATTTCCTCGTTGATTTTATTATGCTTGACACTCACCCTGTTGCTAACCCTAATTCACAAATTCATGTCATATTTGTTTTTAAGAAAGAAAAATTTTATTGATTGTATTCCGAAGAATTACAAGAAGCAAGGGAATAGAAATTCCTATTCTTTTACAAGGCTTTAATCCTTCAAAATTAAAAAACAAAGTAAATTTTCCTTAATTCCTTCCACCCAAATACTCCATTCCGATTGCTCCTTACACATATTTCATCGACACCCTCACATTATACAACATTTAGAGCTCATTTCAGTACCAAGCACTCAACCTTTATCAACAAAAACCATCATTTTCTTCACCCTAGCAACTGGAATCCCTCTCTGATCCTGTAGAAGGACCATCTTGACCATATTAGGCAGAGTAATAACAAAAAAATCAGTTGAACAACCATCTTGCATTGTCTTATTAGCCAGTCTATTTGCTACAAAGTTTGCTTCTCTAAAAACATGTCTCAGCTAAAACTCCATTCTTCCAATCTTTTCTCTAATTTGAGACAAAAAACTCCAGCAGGACCATGCACAACCAAAAATCCCCAGAACATACTACACCAATACCAGTGAGTCAGATTCTATAAGGATTTTGTATTCAAACAATCCACACATTTCAACTAACTCCAAACCATTCAAAAGAGCTCTAAACTCAGCCTCCATGTTAGTACATTCACCATAAAAGAAGGAAACAGCCAATACCAAACCTCCATATTCATTCCTTAATATAGATCCACCCCCTGCAGGTCTTGGATTCCCTTTTGCAGCACCATCCACATTCAACTTCAAACAACCGGCCTCTGGAAAACTCCAACATAACCAAATCACTCTAGGTATATCGTGAAAAGATACCTCTACCCCCAAGTGCTGCAAAAACTCTCTCCCAACAATATCATCTTGAATTTTAGCTCTAACATTCCTCATTTGATATCTAAGTATACTACAAATTTTAATAAAAATTGAGTATAAATGTAGCAATCCGTCCCTAGCTCTTCTCCTACACCTTTCTTTCCACACTTGCCAATAAAAAAATAGTGGAATATTTTTAATCAAACCATGCCCCACAGATCTCCTATTAAAGACTCTGCACAACCTTCTCAGTCTAACCATTGGATGCTCATTACAAATCAGCTGAAAACCAATCATATTAGCCAATCTCTTCCAAAAAGCCCAAGCATAATCACATTCCCCAAAGAGATGGTTATCAATTTCTGCATGTTTGAAACTCATATAACATCTACTAACAATTGGAAAGCCCAACTTTTGAATTCTTACATCCAAAGGAAGAGCCTCCATCAAAACTTTCTAGCTCCCCCGCTGAGCACTAGGAGCTGTGCACAATCCCCAAATAATAGCTATTGTTTCATTCCTTACTNAACTTTTGAATTCTTACATCCAAAGGAAGAGCCTCCATCAAAACTTTCTAGCTCCCCAGCTGAGCACTAGGAGCTGTGCACAATCCCCAAATAATAGCTATTGTTTCATTCCTTACANCAAAAAACTCCAGCAGGACCATGCACAACCAAAAATCCCCAGAACATACTACACCAAATACCAGTGAGTCAGATTCTATAAGGATTTTGTATTCAAACAATCCATACATTTCAACTAACTCCAAACCATTCAAAAGAGCTCTAAACTCAGCCTCCATGTTAGTACATTCACCATAAAAGAAGGAAACAGCCAATACCAAACCTCCATATTCATTCCTTAATATAGATCCACCCCCTGCAGGTCTTGGATTCCCTTTTGCAGCACCATCCACATTCAACTTCAAACAACCGGCCTCTGGAAAACTCCAACATAACCAAATCACTCTAGGTATATCGTGAAAAGATACCTTTACCCCCAAGTGCTGCAAAAACTCTCTCCCAACAATATCATCTTGAATTTTAGCTCTAACATTCCTCATTTGATATCTAAGTATACTACAAATTTTAATAAAAATTGAGTATAAATGTAGCAATCCGTCCCTAGCTCTTCTCCTACACCTTTCTTTCCACACTTGCCAATAAAAAAATAGTGGAATATTTTTAATCAAACCATGCCCCACAGATCTCCTATTAAAGACTCTGCACAACCTTCTCAGTCTAACCATTGGATGCTCATTACAAATCAGCTGAAAACCAATCATATTAGCCAATCTCTTCCAAAAAGCCCAAGCATAATCACATTCCCCAAAGAGATGGTTATCAATTTCTGCATGTTTGAAACTCATATAACATCTACTAACAATTGGAAAGCCCAACTTTTGAATTCTTACATCCAAAGGAAGAGCCTCCATCAAAACTTTCTAGCTCCCCCGCTGAGCACTAGGAGCTGTGCACAATCCCCAAATAATAGCTATTGTTTCATTCCTTACACCCTACCATCTAAGCAATTGCCAGGCTATCCTAGCAGAAAACTCAGCAGAAGTAGTCTTCTGCCATATCAACCTATCCATCATGCTCCCTAGAACAATTCTAGAACTCAGAATCTCATCTCTTAATCTATCATTCAGATAATCATTTACACTTTCTAGCTGCCATTAAGCACCCATTAACACCTCTGCAACTTTAGGAAAGCTCACAGGCACCCTTTCAATCCTATTCAATAAAGGACCACCTTGTAACCAATTATTACACCAAAAGTCAACACAATCACCCTTCCCCACCATCATCTTGGATTTTAAAACCACATTTTCAAAGAAAGGCCTTAACATTTCAAAACAATTATCACACTTAAAATGATTTTCTTATGCTAGACACTCACTTCATTGCTAACCCTAATTCACAGATTCATATCATGTTAGGTAGGTTTTTCCTTGCTACTTCTAATACTGTGATAAATTATAGAAATTGTCTAATGAAACTTGCATTTGGAAACATGAGAATAGGNAGATTCATATCATGTTAGGTAGGTTTTTCCTTGCTACTTCTAATACTGTGATAAATTGTAGAAATTGTCTAATGAAACTTGCATTTGGAAACATGAGAATAGATGTCAATGTGTTTAACCTTTGCAAACAACCAGGGGATGATGAGGAAGTTCATGAAGTAAACAAGATTGACACTTTGGTGGAACATCTCATGGATTTTTCGTGTAATACCAAGTTGGAGGAGGAAGAAATTATTGATGATATGGAGCTGGAGAGTGTGCAAGGGGTGGGTACTTGGATCCTAACATTTGAAAAACTCCCACCACAAGAAAAGAAGATTTTTCCATCAACAGTGCAACCACCTACTTTGGAGTTGAAGCCGTTGCCTTCCACATTAAATATGCATTCTTGGGGGAACACCAAACATTTCTAGTGGTGATAAGCTCGTCATTGGAGCCAAAGCAGGAAGAGGAATTGTTGCAAGTCTTGAGAAAGCATAAAGGAGCCATTGATTGGACCATAGCCGACATCAAGGAAATTAGCCCTCTTATTTGCACTTATATAATCTATCTCAAAGAAGACATCAAGCCATTCCGAAAACCACAAAGAAGGCTCAATCCCATCATGAAGAATGGGGTTAGAGATGAAGTGATCAAGCTACTTGATGTGGGCATTATCTTTGCAATTACCAACAGTAAATGGGTCAGTCTCACGCAAGTGGTACCAAAGAAGTCGGGAGTGACTATAGTGGCAAATGAAGAGAATGAGTTGATTCTGACAAAGGTGGTCATCGGTTGGAGAGTTTGCATTGATTACCAGAAGCTTAACTTATGCACTCGAAAGGATCACTTTCCCATACGATTCCTTGATCAAGTGCTAGAAAGGGTAACTGGACATCTTTTTTATTGTTTCTTAGACGGATACTCTAGCTACAATTAGATAGAGATCACCTTGGAAGACCAAGAGAAGACCACATTCACATGCCCCTTTGGAACATATTCCTATCACCGAATGCCGTTTTGGTTATGCAATGCTTCGAGAAGTTTTCAAAGATGTATGATGGGGATATTCAGTGACATGGTGGAAAAGATTGTGGAGATTTTCATGGATGACTTTTTAGTGTTTGGGGACTCATTTGAAGGATGTTTGGGGAATCCGAAAAAAGTATTAGAGATATACAACAAAAAGAATTTATGTCTACAAAGGGAATCGAAGTGGATAAGTCTAAAGTGGAAGCGATTTCAAACCTACCCACTCCAAGGGTAGTCAAGGACATTAGGTTGTTTCTTGGCCATGCAGGTTTTTATTGTCGTTTTATTAAATATTTTAGTGCATTGGCAAGACCTTTGACGAATTTGTTAGGAAAGGATGTCCTATTTGTGTGGTCAGATGGTTGTGAGACATCTTTCAAAAAACTTAAAGGTATGCTTACCTCACCTCCAATCATGTAACCACCTATGTGAGAACTCCCATTTTAGCTTATGTGCGATGCGAGTGATTACGTGGTTGGTGTAGTGCTCGATAAAAGGGAAGATAAAAGGCCGTATGTGATATACTATGCTAGAAAAACTCTAAATGAAGCACAAATGAATTACACCACCACTGAAAAAAGACTTGCTAGCTATAGTGTTTGTATTGGATAAATTTAGGTTATACATCATTGGTTCACCTATTGTAGTCTGCACTGATCACTCTGCTTTGAAGTATTTGTTGTCTAAGTAGGACGCTAAATCGAGACTAATTAGGTGAATTCTCATCCTTCAAGAATTCAACCAAATCATCAAGGACAAAAAAGGAGATGAGAATGTGGTGACGGACCATTTGTCACGACTTGTTGTCCAAGACGCCAAAGAGCATATCCCTGCCTTGATTCTTTCCTTGATGAGCATCTATTTTCTATCTATTCAGTTTGTCTGTGGTATGCTAACATTTGCAATTTTCTTGCAATAGGTCAAATACTCCCACATTGGAGCCCAAAAGATAAGAGAAGATTCATGGCGGATGTGAAGTATTTCTACTTCGACAACCCATACCTATTCAAATATTGCCCTGATCAAGTCATGCAGAGGTGTATACCGAAAAATGAACAGTGGGATGTCCGCTCTTTCTGTCATTCTAAAGCGTGTGGTGGGCACTTCTCTTCCAAGAAAACTTCACCTATGATTTTACAAAGTGGTTTTTATTGGCCTACATTGATTAAATATTGTCTCATTTTGTAAGCAATGTGATACATGTCAAAGATTGAGAAGTGTGACCTATAGGAACATGATGCCTCTCTCCCTTGTGCTAGTCATTGTAATTTTTGATTATTAAGGCATCAATTTTATGGGTCCATTCCCTATGTCTTTTGCCTACCTTTATATCCTATTGATAGTGGACTACGTGTCCAAATGGGTAGAGGCAATCCTGACCAAGACCAATGACCATCGAGTCGCGGTCAAGTTTTTGAAAGAAAACATCTTTTCTAGGTTTGGGATACCTTGTACAATGGTAAATGATAGTGGCTCACAAAATTTTGTAATAGACCATTTGCTTCTTTGATGCATAAATATTTTATAACACACAAAGTATCTATCGCTTATCACCCACAGACTAATGGNTCAAGTTTTTGAAAGAAAACATCTTTTCTAGGTTTGGGATACCTTGTACAATGGTAAGTGATAGTGGCTCACAAAATTTTGTAATAGACCATTTGCTTATTTGATGCATAAATATTTTATAACACACAAAGTATCTATCGCTTATCACCCACAGACTAATGGCTAACCTGAGTTGGCCAATAGGGAGATAAAGAGAATACTTGAGAAAACTGTTAACCTGAATCGAAAGGATTGGTCCCTTAGGTTGACTGATGTCTGTGGAAAGTCTACGGATAGTCTACGGAAAGACTTGTCACTTGCCATTAGAGATGGAGCACAAGGCATATTGGGCCATAAAAACCTTAAATTTCAACTTGAAAATAGCTTGGGAACATAGGAAGTTGAAGTTAAATGAATTGGAGGAAATTCATAGAGATGCATATGAGAGCTCTAGAATTCACAAAGAAAGAGCCAAAATTTTCCATGACAAATCTATTTTAGAAAAATATTCAAGCATGACCAAAAAGTGCTCTTGTATAATTCTCGCATCTTCATTTTTCAAGGAAAACTTTGATCAAGATGGGATGGGCTCTACATTGTCAAGGTGGTCTACCCAAATGAAGCCGTGGACATAGAAAACCCAAAGATGGTAAAACATTCAAGGTCAATGGCTAAAGACTTAAACCATTCTTTGAGGATTTTGAAAGTCAAAGAGTGGAAGAGGAGTTGGTGGATCTAGATCTTGTTGAGGCATAACTGTTCAAGTAGTTATTAGTGTAAAATTGTTTTCCTTTGTTCTTTACTTTACAAGTTAAAGTGTCTGCTTACTTTCATCAATACATAGTGTTCTTTCTTCATGTGCATAGATAGTAGTGTTTTTGTTAAAGTTCATTGCGATGTGTTCTTTCTTCATGTGCATGATACACCATTTTTTGTTGGTAATACCATTTTGTGGTGAAATGCACCATTCATATATTCTACTAATTTTTGTATAGAATAGTTGAAAAATATGTGAAAAATTTTAAAATTTTTGTGGAAAGTATTTGAATGTTGAACCATATTCCCTTATTCAAATTGTTATGGGGTCAGTGATAAGTAGATCTTCAATTTGAACTTTGAATACATGAGCACACTATATAAGTTTATCCTATTCCTCAGTAGCACATACGTGTTTTCATTCTAACCCAATGATAGTGTACATTGAATGTGTAATTTCAGTAATTTTTTGATTGGGTCCACATTTTAGAGCTTGACATACATAGGGGAGATCAAGTACTTACCCATGTGAGTTTTAGTGTCAATCCTTGTTGGAGGGAACTTATATTTACTCAAAGGAACAATTTTTTAAATTCAAAATCTGTTCAATAATCTCATTATGCTTGCTTTGGTTAGAGTGCATATGGATAGTTGGTTGAATTTGTCTTAAAATACCAATATGCCTCCCATGTTTATCTAGAGTTGATCTTAGGTCATTTTTGAATTATGTTGAGCCTTAGCCTTTTCTTGTGAAAAATTTATTCCTAGTGTCGTGATTGAGTCTTAATTAAAAATTCGTTTCCATACCACATGTTTTACCAAGCCAGTGCAAAATGATTACAATTACCACAACTTGATTTTTCTGAGACTGACTATGATTAATCATGATGAAAGGGAAAGGTGGTGAGTAAATCCAAAAAGGGATGAATGGTGTTGAATTCAAATTTTGAATGAAAAAGAAGAGAAAATCCAAGAAAAAGGAGAAAAAGAGGGTTGAAAAAGAAATGAAATGAAAAGAAAAGAAAAAGAGAAGAAACAAATGTTGAGGAAAAAAGGAAAAAAGAGATATAAAAGTGAATTGAAGGTGTAAAGCTGAAAATTCCACAAAAAAGAGATTTTTGATAATAAAAGTCATGCTTTTGGAATAACCTTTTTTGTCTCCCTCTACCCATCATTTCACTTAACCCAAATATCACCCTAAGATCTCATTACAACCCATGAAAACCCTAAATGATCCAGAGAAAGTATGGTGAGAGCATGCGTCAAATGAAAAGAAAAGTTGGTTTACTATCTATTGCCTAACATTCCATTCATGAGATTATGTCATGGTCGTTTCAATTCTTATGCATGCACGTCATTTTTTTTATTATATTTGAGTATGTTTCAGTTTGTGCACAAGATTCTATCTCACATATACACATGGAGAGCATGCTAGGAAAATCATTGAGTTATTTATTTTTGAGAGAAACCCTTGATGAGAATTGCATAAAAGCTAAATTTGAATAGCTAAATGACTGTGGATTCTATTGAGTAAAGGCTTAAATTGCATATTCATTTCACACACACACGAGTTTAAAAGGAAATGTGTAGGTGCATACTCTAGAATAACATTTAAAGCTATGATGAAACTCATGTGTGATTAGTTCGGGTGTTTGAAAAGTTGTGTCAATCAACTCAGAGCTAGTAGGGTAAGGGTATTTGCTCAAATTTTAGATATTAGAAAAGAAGAGGAATACCCTTTGTACTGTTGCTTGTGCTTTACGTAGTGGGTGTTTATTTTGTTGAATTTAGAATTCCATGTCATGGTTTTGAAAACATCAAGGCTCAAAGCACATTGCAATTTCGTAAATGAATTTGGGCATAGTCATACATCGTGGTTCACTAGCATGGATCATGTTTTTGGGTAGTTGAGTTAGGAAATAGGTCATTAGAATGTTCTAGAGTTGAATAAACTTGGAGTGGGAGTGAGGATGAGAGCATCGGAAATTTTTGCCAAAAAGTTGAAACTTACTGGTAGAATATTGCAAGACCTACAGGTAGAAGTTTTCCAGAAGGGTTTTCTACCATTATAAGACTGACGATCTACAGGTAGTTCTTGCCTAGAATCCCAAAAAGGAGGGTTTTAAACCCAAATTTTTGGTGAAACCCTTCATCTCCCTCATACATCTCACTCTAAAAAACACTCTCTCCTATCTCAAAACCTTCCCAACCTTCAAAGAAGCCCTGAGCATCCTTCAAATCCATCAAGTTTCTTGATTAACCCTAATTAGTGTGTAAATAAAATAATTAAGTGATCAATTTTGTAAGATAAAATCGCTAAACATTGTGAATTATAGTTTGTGTGAAAAGTAAAGTTTTTAATACTTTGTGTAAATTTCAGGGTCAAATGCAGAAATAATGGAAAATACAATGCAATTTTGCAATAGTTAAAACTATAAAGGACTAATGTGTAATAAAGGATCATGGACAAATCAAAAGGCAATAAGTGGTAGCTCCAGAAGAAGACACCTTGCACTACTGCAAGGCCTAACCTTTAGGAAGGTTAAGGTAGGGGTTAGGACCCCCCGACACATGGAAGCTCCAGAACGCGACAAGTGGAAGCCTAAGACTACGACATCTAGCTCTACTGCAAGGATCAACATTCCTAAAGGGTGAGAAGGGGGTTAGGACCCCTCCTTAGCCGAAATTTCACCCTCCCCTATAAATAGGGGCCTTGCCTTCATTCTTCAAGAGAATTGAAACCTTCCACTCCAAGTGCTCTAAGCCTTCACAATACCATTTCAAGAGCAAATTTCCTTCCTACCAACAAAGCTAGCCGGCCATCAAAGAGAGAAAGAAAAGAGAGAAAGAAAAAGCCTTGAAAGCTGGTCCGTTTGTTACTCTGTATTTCTACATTTCTGAAATATCTTTCTATTCGGATGGTTGAACTGCTGCCACTTTTTTTTTGTCTTGAATGATATTAAGGGTGGTTGTGTTTCAATTGTTCCTCGTGAAAGAAGTTTTATTTTAATTGTAATGAATACTACCCACACTTCTTGATTGTCTGTAGCAATGGAGCGTGAGTAGTCGTTTATACCCTATAGTGTGAGGGGAACATATGTATATTACTATTTAGATTATGGAAATGCTGATGTTTTATTTATATGTTTATTTATATATGTATTATATTCTTAATGCGTGATATAGTGATGTATATAATTTCGGTGTTGTGCTTTGGATTATATCATCAGTATATCATAAGACTCGCCGGTCTAACAACCACGGCGTTTCTATCGGTATGGCTTTGCTTCCACCGAAATGCTGAGGAAGTTGATTGATGTGTGGTACAAACCTAAATGATCCTCATGAGTGGCTTGTCTTTCTGGATTATTAGGGTTGATTATTATTATATATAATTATTATGATAGTCTAATAACCACGATGTTCCTATCGGTATGACTTTGCTTCCACCGGAATGTTGAGGCTGTTTAACTAGCACATCTATACCCAGTGTAGCTTAAGAAGCAGCTGTGTTATAATATATTACCACCAGTGTAGCCTAAGAAGCAACTGTGTTATGGTATATATATATGCACTTGCAATCATGAGATCAAATGAATAACTCAAGTATTCCTCATGAATGGCTTGTCCTTCTAGTTTGCTTGGGTTAATCAGTTGACATAGATATAATTGGTGTAGCTTAAGAAGCAGCTGTGTTATAATATATTACCACCAGCGAAGCCTAAGAAGCAATTGTGTTATGGTTTATTTACATCAGACCTGCCGGTTGACTTTTCAGTAACATGGGAGTTAATTGTTGTGAGGTAGCATTTCCAGTATCTAACCAATATAATGCATATGGGACCCTCAAATTGAAGGGTATCTTTTATATTCTTATTGCTAATGCATTTACTTACGCACTTTATTATTTCTGTCATTAATCTATTTTATTTATGCATTTTATTATCTCTGCACTTTATTTCTGCATTGCTTTTATTTAAATAAACTAGTTATCAAACTAAGCTCACACCACAAGCTATAAAACAATATTCTGCTTCAAA
>CAUOFW020009647.1:220242-241101 GCA_963454935.2 Ilex paraguariensis | reverse complement strand
GAATTCAATGGTAATGTTATTTTGATAAAAAAAAATTAATATATTTATTTAGTTACCCTTATCAATCTTAAACACATCCAAAAAAAAATTAAGTTTGACCCAAAAGTCAATCCGTTCGAAACTCAAACTTCATGATTAATATTTCAACAATGATTCTAAGTTTTTATCCTCATTTTATTCATATTGGAAAACTCTTAAGATATTAGTATTCTTATTTAATTTTAGTACAGGGTCTTACAGTTTGTGTTTAAAATAGTAATTGTAATTTAAGAACTTATGTCCATCTTTGTGACTGGTAGACAATAAAGAATCAGATAGTGAGTCAATTTTTAATAATTTGTTGAGTCATCTTTAATTAAAAACAAAAAATTTTGAAAATGGACGAAAAATTGTTTTGGTTAAGTTTAGTTTTATTACATCATTTTCCGAAAGATATACATACGTTGATCATGCAAAAAGCTAGATATGTTAGAAATTTAGAAATTTTTGAAAGCCAAGCACGACCCCTTTGTGGAAAAAGTACATATGCTAAACACCGACGAGCAAATCGTCTTTGTGCTTGTGTAAAATGTGGTCGTACAGAACATTTGAGACAATATAATATGTGTGCGGAACCAATTTCAGGACAAGTGTCTGATTGTTTACGGTGAATTAGGTATAGGCAGAGTAAGAATTATCCTAAGGCTCCAGCCTATTCTACCCCAATGTTAACAAGATACGTGAGAAATGAAGTTAACCGTGTCACTAGTATTACTGAGCCAGATAGTTTTGATACTGACTAAATATAATCAATAAGATGCATAATTTTGTGAATGTATGTACACAGTTACAAATAAATGTAAATAACTATAGGATGAAATTGGGAAATCATCAGTAAATATTCAACAACAAATAAACATTAAAAACCCACCAATTGTTTTACAAGAAAAAAAAAAGAGTAGTTAATAAAGTTTTGTAGAATGGCTATTTAATTTTGTAAATTACATGAAATACAAGAAAAAAGCAGAATTCCAGAAAATTAGAGCAGTAGTCTGCAGATACAAATCAGGAACCAGTCAAGAAAAAATATGGATTCAAGACAACAAACAAGAAGGTCTTCAAGTCAAGCACGAAGGGATTGAATTCCGCAACCTGAGGCACCTCCACAACAACCTCAATTGGGAAATATCTTCAACGAGGTGATGTTTGAAAATTTGGACCAACAACTCTGGTATAATGTTAATTTTCTGACTAAAACTATTATTTCTGAAAGAATAGTAATATATGAAGATTTTGAGAACCTAGGAATAAGAAAAATTCTCCATGAAAGAGGATGGTTAAATTATGTTAGGTTATCTGTTCCTGCTCATGACTGCTTAGTTCGGGAATTTTACAGTAATTCTGAAATTAAAGAGGAAAAACAATTGCGTGTATTTGTTTAGGGAATAGTTTTTCAAGTTACACCGACTACTATAGCCGNGTAATTTAAGAAGTTATGTCCGTCTTTGTGACTGGTAGACGTTAAAGAACTGGATAGTGAGTCAATTTTCAATAATTTTTTGAGTCATCTTTAATTTTAAAAAAAAAATGGACGAAAAATTATTTTGGTTGAGTTTAGTTTTATTACGTCATTTTCCGAAAGATATACATACGTTGATCATGCAAAAAGCTAGATATGTTAGAAATTTAGAGATTTTAGAAAGCCAAGCACGACCCCTTTGTGAAAAAAGTACATATGCTAAACATCGACGAGCAAATCGTCTTTGTGCTTGCGTAAAATGTGGTCGTACAGAACATTTGAGACAATATAACAAGTGTGTGGAACCAATTTCAGGATGAGTGTCTGATCGTTTACGGTAGATTAGGTATGGGCAGAGTAAGGATTATCCTGAAGCGTCATCCTATTCTACCCCAATGTTAACAAGATACGTGAGAAGTGAAGTTAACCGTGTCACTAGCATTACTGAGCTAGATAGTTTTGATACTAACTAAATATGATCAATAAGATGTATAATTTTGTGAATGTATATAAAATGTAAATAACTATAGGATGAAATAGGAAAATCAGTAAATATTCAACAACAAATAAACATTAAAAACCCACCAATTTTTTTACAAGGAAAAAAAAAGAGTGGTTAACAAAGTTTTTTAGAATGGCGATTTAATTTTGTAAATTGCAGGAAATACAGGAAAAAGAGCAGAACTCCAGAAAATCAGAGTAGCATTCTGCAGTTACAAATCAGGAACCAGTCAAGAAAAAAATATGGATTCAAGACAACAAACAAGAAGGTCTTCAAGCCAAGCACGAAGGGATCGAATTCCGCAACTTGAGGCACCTCCACAACAACCTCAATTGGGAAGTATCTTCAATGAGGTGATGTTTGAAAATTTGGACCAATAGCTCTGGTATGATGTTAATTTTCTCACTAAAACTATTATTTCTGAAAGAACAGTAATATGTGAAGATTTTGAGAACCTACGAATAAGAAAAATTCTCCATGAAAGAGGATGGTTAAATTATGTTAGGTTATCTGTTCCTGCTTNTCTACATTTCTGAAATATCTTTCTATTCGGATGATTGAACTGCCGCTACTTTTTTTTTGTTTTGAATGATATTAAGGGTGGTTGTGTTTCAATTGTTCCTTGTGAAAGAAGTTTTATTTTAATTGTAATGAATACTACCCACACTTCTTGCTTGTCTGTAGCAATGGAGCGTGAGTAGTCGTTTATACCCTCCAGTGTGAGGGGAACATATGTATATTACTGTTTAGATTATGGAAATGCTGATGTTTTATTTATACGTTTATTTATATATGTATTATATGCTTAATGCGTGATATAGTGATGTGTATAATTCTAGTGCTGTGCCTTGGATTATATCATCAGTATATCATAAGACCCACCGGTCTAACAACCACGACGTTTCTATCGGTATGACTTTGCTTCCACCGAAATGCTGAGGAAGTTGACTGATGTGTGGTACAAACCTAAATGATCCTCATGAATGGCTTGTCCTTCTGGATTATTAGGGTTGATTATTATTATATATAATTATTATGACAGTCTAACAACCACGATGTTCCTATCGGTATGGCTTTGCTTCCACCGGAACGTTGAGGCTGTTTAACTGGCACATCTATACCCAGTGTAGCTTAAGAAGCAGCTGTGTTATAATATATTACCACCAGTGTAGCCTAAGAAGCAACTGTGTTATGGTTTATATATATGCACTTGCAATCATGAGATCAAATGAATAACTCAAGTATTCCTCATGAAGGACTTGTCCTTCTGGATTGCTTGGGTTAATCAGTTGACATAGATATAACCGGTGTAACTTAAGAAGCAGCTGTGTTATAATATATTACCACCAACGTAGCCTAAAAAGCAGTTGTGTTATGGTTTATTTACATCAAACCTGCTGGTTGACTTTCCAGTAACATGAGAGTTAATTGTTGTGAGGTAGCATTTCCAGTATCTAACCAATATAATGCATATGGGACCCTCAAACTGAAGGGTATCTTTTATATTCTTGTTGCTAACGCATTTACTTACGCACTTTATTATTTCTGTCATTAATTTGTTTTATTTACGCATTTTATTATCTCTGCACTTTATTTCTGCATTGCTTTTATTTAAATAAACTAGTTATCAAACTAAGCTCACACCACAAGCTATAAAACAATATTCTGCTTCAAACAACACTTTTAATTTTTTTATTTATTTTATTTTATAGTCTAAATTACTAAACTCTTCGTGGGATCAATACTTGGACTTAAAACTGAGAAAACTACAATTTGACCACTTATACTTGGGTGTACAATATAATATAATTCAGACCACTTGAATCATTTCTCTCTTAAGTTTGTGATTCGCAATTATTCTTCTTCATTTCCTTGTACTCTATTCCCCCTAAAACCTTCTTTTCTCCAAAAAGCATCACCAATCCATCAAAAGCTATGATTTTCAATCAAAGCTTGGAATTTGGAACAATAGCTAGAATGGGTAAGTCTTCACCTCCATCCTTTGCCATTTTTGATTTGTTTGGGGTTGGTTATTGCCATTGTTCGCCCTATGTGCATTTTTGATTATGATGGCTTGCACTAAGCAAATGGGTCTTGGCTCACCATCCCCTATAGGAACCAAGTCCCATAAGAGGGCTAAGGAGGTAGGCCCCAGTGGTGGGGAACAAAGGACGAAAAGGAAGAATGATCCTCGCATGGAGAGCATTAAAACCAAGAATGTGACATGCCAACGGCAAGTTGACAGGCCCACCCTCAAGCCACTCAATGATGTGGTCCGAGTGATCGAGGGCATGGCATTAACTTTTGGTTCCAGCCAGTGGAAAGGTTTGTGCTTTCTAGTTTTTGAAACTTTTATCAGAGATTAGGCGTAGTGGATGAGGATCTGTGCCTGTTAAAGATGAATGTGAGGGGGAAGGTGATTGAGGTGACCCCGACAGTCATCACCAAGGCATTGCATTATCAGAGGCCTACTGCCAACACCCCTGTCTTTCCCCATAACACCCTAGGTATGAAATCACTCAAGGAGTATATGAGTCTAATGTATGAGGACCTGACACAGTTTAATGGAAAAATTCAAGTTAGGGCACTCAAACATTCCTATGGGGGTGATGAATAAAGTTCTCTATTGCAACCTTTTAACTCGGGGTGTGGAGAACACACCAGGAGAGAAGAAACTGACCCTCCTTTGTGCTTTCCTGGCCGGCACTCGGATAGACATTCCTTTCATGATCTGGAAGGTGATGACAGAATACGCTTAGGCTTCAAATTCGAAGGCGAACATTCCTTATGCCCACCTTGTCACAAAATTTGCTACTAGAACAAGGTTCAGAGCATCCCCCACTGATTTGACACTTCCATCGGAGTTTGGCCCCATAGGCATGCAGAGCAACATGAAGAGGACGACTATGACAAGAAGGTCTGCATAGAGAGAAGAAAGAGTTAGTCCATCTTGGGCTGAGCCACCTATAGCTAGACTATCCACAGCCGGGCCATCCACTGCTGCCCCTCCTCTGATGGTCTCTTAGTGCCTTGATGCGATCGAGGGAGGTTGGATTTTGGTGGGACTATTTAGCTACTAAAGCTGATGGTCACTAGGATCTTTGAGATGACTTTCCCAATAGAGCCCCTCCTCGAGGTGCCTCCACCGCTTACCACACCAAAGTTCCCATTATCAATTCCGGGGACTAGTGCTGGCCTCCAGCGACTCCCCCCACTGGCTCGACTATTGTAGAGATAGGTGAGTACGAGGAGGATGATGATGAGTCTGATGATGAGGGTGAGGATGTTGAGTCTGAGGATGAGGAGGAGGATTAGAGAGATTCTAATCTTGTTTTGTTGCTTTTGTTGGTTGTATATATTGGAGGATAGTGGTTTAGGAGTAGTTAGCCTAACAGAAGAGTCCCTAGGTCACGGGTTGGTTTATCTTGAGTTCTTTGTATTGAATCTAACATATTCAAAAATGAAAGAACCTTGCTTTTTGTTTCATTATGGCCAAGTTCATTTACATAATTGCAATATGCTTTGAGTATCTTGTTGATTTGTGAATTGTTTAACATAAATGAAATTTTTGTATATGTAGTATAGTTTGGAAATAAGGTTTGCTAGGGACTAGCAAAACTTAAGTTAGAGGGTGCGATGAGTGTAGAATATTGCATATTATGCATCTTTATTGCATCCAACTTAACTTGTTTTGTGGTAAAAATTTGGGGAAATGGTTTCAAATTGATAATTAATGAAGAGTTGTTTGAATGTAGGAAATGGGCTAGTAAGGGCATGCATAAAACACCCCATAAAGTGATCAAGGTCAATGGGGAAGAAGGGACCTCTTGACGGATGACTCGAGAGCTCAAGGAACCAAGAAAATTTCAAGACAAGGCAAAACCTACCGGGAGAATCCATGCAAGACCTACTAGTAGAATCCATGCAAGATCTACTGGTGGAAAATTTATACCTCAATGCCTGCAATACCTACCGGTAGAAAAGCCTACTGTAAAATACCTCCCGGTATGTTACCCATGACCTACCGGTAGAACATACCTAGAAAGCCCAGACACTCCTCCATATGAGGCCCACCTTTTGTCCTCTACACCATGCCCTGACATTTTTGACACCCCATGATGATCTCCTAACCCCAAAAACTCATAATTGAAGCATGAAGGAATGGGCAGGAAAGAGAGAGAGAGGGGGTGGCTGGAAAAGCATTGGAGGACTGATTAACCCTAATTAATATATAAATTAGNTTTATTTTATTTTATAGTCTAAATTACTAAACTCTTCGTGGGATCAATACTTGGACTTAAAACTGAGAAAACTACAATTTGACCACTTATACTTGGGTGTACAATATAATATAATTCAGACCACTTGAATCATTTCTCTCTTAAGTTTGTGATTCGCAATTATTCTTCTTCATTTCCTTGTACTCTATTCCCCCTAAAACCTTCTTTTCTCCATAAAGCATCACCAATCCATCAAAAGCTATGATTTTCAATCAAAGCTTGGAATTTGGAACAATAGCTAGAATGGGTAAGTCTTCACCTCCATCCTTTGCCATTTTTGATTTGTTTGGGGTTGGTTATTGCCATTGTTCGCCCTTTGTGCATTTTTGATTATGATGGCTTGCACTAAGCAAATGGGTCTTGGCTCACCATCCCCTATAGGAACCAAGTCCCATAAGAGGGCTAAGGAGGTAGGCCCCAGTGGTGGGGAACAAAGGACGAAAAGGAAGAATGATCCTCGCATGGAGAGCATTAAAACCAAGAATGTGACATGCCAACGGCAAGTTGACAGGCCCACCCTCAAGCCACTCAATGATGTGGTCCGAGTGATCGAGGGCATGGCATTAACTTTTGGTTCCAGCCAGTGGAAAGGTTTGTGCTTTCTAGTTTTTGAAACTTTTATCAGAGATTAGGCGTAGTGGATGAGGATCTGTGCCTGTTAAAGATGAATGTGAGGGGGAAGGTGATTGAGGTGACCCCGACAGTCATCACCAAGGCATTGCATTATCAGAGGCCTACTGCCAACACCCCTGTCTTTCCCCATAACACCCTAGGTATGAAATCACTCAAGGAGTATATGAGTCTAATGTATGAGGACCTGACACAGTTTAATGGAAAAATTCAAGTTAGGGCACTCAAACATTCCTATGGGGGTGATGAATAAAGTTCTCTATTGCAACCTTTTAACTCGGGGTGTGGAGAACACACCAGGAGAGAAGAAACTGACCCTCCTTTGTGCTTTCCTGGCCGGCACTCGGATAGACATTCCTTTCATGATCTGGAAGGTGATGACAGAATACGCTTAGGCTTCAAATTCGAAGGCNGGAGAGAAGAAACTGACCCTCCTTTGTGCTTTCCTGGCCGGCACTCGGATAGACATTACTTTCATGATCTGGAAGGTGATGACGGAATACGCTTAGGCTTCAAATTCGAAGGCGAACATTCCTTATGCCCACCTTGTCACAAAATTTGCTACTAGAACAAGGTTCAGAGCATCCCCCACTGATTTGACACTTCCATCGGAGTTTGGCCCCATAGGCATGCAGAGCAACATGAAGAGGACGACTATGACAAGAAGGTCTGCATAGAGAGAAGAAAGAGTTAGTCCATCTTGGGCTGAGCCACCTATAGCTAGACTATCCACAGCCGGGCCATCCACTGCTGCCCCTCCTCTGATGGTCTCTTAGTGCCTTGATGCGATCGAGGGAGGTTGGATTTTGGTGGGACTATTTAGCTACTAAAGCTGATGGTCACTAGGATCTTTGAGATGACTTTCCCAATAGAGCCCCTCCTCGAGGTGCCTCCACCGCTTACCACACCAAAGTTCCCATTATCAATTCCGGGGACTAGTGCTGGCCTCCAGCGACTCCCCCCACTGGCTCGACTATTGTAGAGATAGGTGAGTACGAGGAGGATGATGATGAGTCTGATGATGAGGGTGAGGATGTTGAGTCTGAGGATGAGGAGGAGGATTAGAGAGATTCTAATCTTGTTTTGTTGCTTTTGTTGGTTGTATATATTGGAGGATAGTGGTTTAGGAGTAGTTAGCCTAACAGAAGAGTCCCTAGGTCACGGGTTGGTTTATCTTGAGTTCTTTGTATTGAATCTAACATATTCAAAAATGAAAGAACCTTGCTTTTTGTTTCATTATGGCCAAGTTCATTTACATAATTGCAATATGCTTTGAGTATCTTGTTGATTTGTGAATTGTTTAACATAAATGAAATTTTTGTATATGTAGTATAGTTTGGAAATAAGGTTTGCTAGGGACTAGCAAAACTTAAGTTAGGGGGTGCGATGAGTGTAGAATATTGCATATTATGCATCTTTATTGCATCCAACTTAACTTGTTTTGTGGTAAAAATTTGGGGAAATGGTTTCAAATTGATAATTAATGAAGAGTTGTTTGAATGTAGGAAATGGGCTAGTAAGGGCATGCATAAAACACCCCATAAAGTGATCAAGGTCAATGGGGAAGAAGGGACCTCTTGACGGATGACTCGAGAGCTCAAGGAACCAAGAAAATTTCAAGACAAGGCAAAACCTACCGGGAGAATCCATGCAAGACCTACTAGTAGAATCCATGCAAGATCTACTGGTGGAAAATTTATACCTCAATGCCTGCAATACCTACCGGTAGAAAAGCCTACTGTAAAATACCTCCCGGTATGTTACCCATGACCTACCGGTAGAACATACCTAGAAAGCCCAGACACTCCTCCATATGAGGCCCACCTTTTGTCCTCTACACCATGCCCTGACATTTTTGACACCCCATGATGATCTCCTAACCCCAAAAACTCATAATTGAAGCATGAAGGAATGGGCAGGAAAGAGAGAGAGAGGGGGTGGCTGGAAAAGCATTGGAGGACTGATTAACCCTAATTAATATATAAATTAGAACAATAATAAAGTCAAATTAGTGTGATAGAATAACTAAAAATAAGAACTTATGATCAATTAGGGTTTGTGCGATAATTAGGGTTTTTAATATTTTATGTCCAAATTTTAGGGATTTAATGTAGAATTATCAAAGAATACAAGGAATAAAACATAGAAGGTTGAAACTATGAAGGCTCAAGTGTAATTACCAAACATGAAGAGTCAGCATACTGCAACTTGCATTTTCAACAAAGCCCCACCGTCCGGACGGTGGTGATGGCGTCCAAACGGTCACCTTGATGCCTATCTTCATGTTGTCCACCTCTTGCTTCTTCAAACGGCTATAAATAGCCATCTCCTCTTCAGACTTTAGTAGGCCGGAACCAAGAGAGAAAAGAAAAGAGAAAAAGAAAAGAGAAAGAGACGAGAAAGAGAAAAAGAGAAGTTGCAAAGACGATCCAGTCTGTGATGCACTTCAGTCTAAATTTTGTACTTTTACATTTATGTTGTATCTTTCTATTCGGATAGTTGAACTACTGTCACCTTTTTGTCTTAACTGATAATAAAGGTGATTGTATTTTAGTTGTTCCTTGTGAAAGACATTTTAGATTCTGTATTTTAATTTTAGTTATAATGAAAATTACCTGCACTCCTTGCTTGTCTGTAGCAATGGGGCGTGAGTAGTTCCGTATATCCTCCAGTGAGAGTTAAACATATGTACAATACTGGTTAAATTATGGAAATGTTGATGTTTTATATATTTATATATCTATGTATTACATGCTTCATGCATGATACAGTGATATACGTATTTTCGGTGCTGTGCTTGGAAGTATGTCATCAGTGTATTATCAACTTGCCGGTAAAACAACCACGGCATTCCTATCGGTATGGCTAGTCCTCCACCGGAACGCTGAGAATGTTAATTGATGCATGGTACAAAACCTAAATGATCCTTCTGAGTTATATATATATATAACTATCAGATGAATGACCTAAGTGATCCTTATGAATGGCTCGCNAGGTGATTGTATTTTAGTTGTTCCTTGTGAAAGACATTTTAGATTCTGTATTTTAATTTTAGTTATAATGAAAATTACCTGCACTCCTTGCTTGTCTGTAGCAATGGGGCGTGAGTAGTTCCGTATATCCTCCAGTGAGAGTTAAACATATGTACAATACTGGTTAAATTATGGAAATGTTGATGTTTCATATATTTATATATCTATGTATTACATGTTTCATGCATGATACAGTGATATACGTATTTTCGGTGTTGTGCCTGGAAGTATGTCATCAGTGTATTATCAACTTGCCGGTAAAACAACCACGGCATTCCTATCGGTATGGCTAGTCCTCCACCGGAACGCTGAGAATGTTAATTGATGCATGGTACAAAACCTAAATGATCCTTCTGGGTTATTAGGGTTTAACTAATATATATATATATATAACTATCAGATGAATGACCTAAGTGATCCTTATGAATGGCTCGTCCTTCTGGATTACTTAGATCGTTTAACTGGTATAAAGGATAATATTACCAGTCTAACAACCACGGCATTCCTATCGGTATGACTAGTCCTCCATCAGAATGCTGAGGATGTTTAATTGGTATATATGTATCACAGATATAATCAAATGAATAATTCAAGTATTACTCATGAATGACTTGTCCTTCTGGTTTGCTTGGATTAGTCGATTGACATATCTATAACCAGCTAACCTAAGAAGTTGTTGTGTTATGACTATTAACACCGGTTGACCTAAGAAGTGGTANTGGCATTCCCATTGGAATGACCTCCATGGATTAGCCAACCTTGCTTTCTTGCATATTGTTTTTACAAATCACAAGCCACCAAACTTCCAATTACAAAGATTTTCACATTTGNACACCGGTTGACCTAAGAAGTGGTAGTGTTATGGTTTATTATATATGCACCTACTATTATGAAAACAAATGAATAATTCAAGTATTCCTCATAAATGACTTGTCCTTCTGGTTTGCTTGGATTAATCAGTTGTCATGGATACCACCAGCTAACCTAAGAAGTTGTTTTGTGATGGTTTATATACATCAGACCTACCAATTGACTTACCAGTAAAATGGAAGTTGATTGTTGTAAGGTAACATTTCCAGCATTTAACCAATATAACGTATATGGGATCCTTGAACTAAAGGATATTTTTTTATTATTGTTTTACTCTATCTGCACATAACTGTTTACGTAGACTCATTATCAATCTAAGCTCACATCACAAGCTATCACATGGTCTCTTATTCGAATTAGCAACTTTACTATTTTATTTCGTTTCCAAATTGTTAAAACTCTTTGTGGGATCGATACTTGGACTTAAAACCGAGAAAACTACAATTCGACCACTTATACTTGGGTGTATAATACCAATCCGATCACTAAAAAGTGTGAATCAAGGACCATGCTTCGACTAAATTTGTTTGTTTTGGGGACAACCTCTCTCCAATCACTCCAAGTCAGTCACTCATGCTATGAGAGAGATACATGGACAAAAATACAAGTCTCCTACACACATTTAGGTTGTAATTTCTTTTAGAGAGAGAAGCTCTAAGGTAGAAGATGAAGTTTTAGAGAGAGAAGTTGGGTTTTTACATTTTCCTTCACCATTTTAATTGTAGTAAGCTCTATTTAACTTGTAATCTTTCCCTTTTGCACTCTAATCTCTTTTATTCAAGTTGTAATCAAGTTTAGCTAAGTGTCCTTGTATTTCATTTTTTACATTTGGGTATATTCTCTTCAAACTTTGCATTTTGAGTATGAATGTTATTTCTTTTGTAGTTTAAACTTTCTTCTACATTTATACAAGTCTATGTTTGATTTTATTACAATCTCTTTCTCTTTTATGTTTGTTCTTGCTTTTATCATGCATAGCTAAACTTTTAGTTGGCTAATCCAAGAGGAATTTCCTCTTGGGTATGTGAAATCAACTCTCTTTTGTTCTTCCTTGTAGTGTAAAGTGTTTAGTTTGACTAGGTTGAGTGCGGACATAGTTGTGAGCTTTTGATACGTCGTAGACTTGTCACGCGGTATGTTTTTTCCCAATACAACTACATTAGTCCCTCATTTCCTACGAATTAATCAAACACCGTGACATCATTGGTTGAATGAAATGAGTCGATTTGGCATTCCCATTGGAATGACCTCCATGGATTAGCCAACCTTGCTTTCTTGCATATTGTTTTTACAAATCACAAGCCACCAAACTTCCAATTACAAAGATTTTCACATTTGCACCTTGCACAAATCACCCTTCAAAACACTGACCTTTCCTTCCCTGAGGAGACGACCTTGGAATACCCATTCCAAGTAAAATACGACATTGCAAGATTCTATCTACACTTGGGGAGAAATTTTGCACACACACGTTTTTGTTCATCCACACACAATTTTTTCACTTCTTACATTGAACTCAAGAGAGAGTGACAGTTACCAATCTCTATAAGCCATACACATAATTCCGGTTCATGTTGGATGTCGGGGAAAACCTCCAAGCATTAGTGTAATTGGGGGTTAGTGGGGGCATGTAAGACATCCACTTGTCTTGGCCAAGTCTTCCCATTTAAGATAGAAAGTCTATCGAACTTATCAAACATTAGCTCTGATACCATAAATTGTCAAACCTCATCCCAAAAAAGAGATAGGGTGTGGGTAACACTAACTTCCTAATCTTTTAATCATAATTTTAATCAAAGTAATTCAACCTGTGCAATAATAATCAAGTTCATCCACTAAAATAAGGAACCTGATATAAACATATGCATAGCATAGCATTACAACAACTAGGGAACCATACCCTTAAAACATATAAAAATAATATGTACAATTTGACTCATGACATATTGTACAAACTAACGTCACCACCTCTACATCAAGTTAGACTGCTCAGTGGACCACCTTATAAATCCAAGCACCTAAAATCAAGCAACTGTAGGGGGTGAGTAAACCACACACTTAGTGAGTATATTTGAAACATATAGAAAGGAATCATATAGAACAATGCTTGACCTCAAAAGTGGGTAGATAACAAAATAGGTTCCCAAGCGCATAAATATATCGTTTAGTAACTCGGTCGATTACCAAGGTCATCTCTTTAGGGAAAACAAGGACAAATTCGAATGGAGATATAATAAAAACAAAAATAATTTTTTTTTTGATTTTTGAAAAATTATTATAATTGAATAAAACTAAGAAACAATATTAAAAGAAACCTTTGTCCTAATTTTATGACTCGCCCACGATAGTAATCAAACTCACTTGGAAAGATAACATTCAACTAAAATCAAGAAATTAGAAAATATGTATTTTAATTGATTAAATTAATTTTTGAAAGAATTCCATTCATGTTGACTGCAGTGATTCCAAGAATTACTCGTGTCAAACCTAATTGTCTATAGATAATTAGGGAGATATACATATCAACTATGTTTTTAAAAAATAATTATTCAATCAATAAAATAACTTTGAACATTAAAACCCCTAGTTAGGTGAAACTACCTATTCACAGATGAGAATCCCTCATCCAATCATACCAAAAATTGAACTACTCACTCATAACATAAATTGAATTAAAAAAGAGTGTAAAATACATAGCAATTAAATAAAACAAAATTATATTGAAAATAAAACAAGAATTGAAAGTACTTTGTAGACAAGAAAATGGAAAAGTAAAACTAATCTATGAAAAATTGGCAAAAGAAGACTGCTCCATCCCCCTCTGCCCTAGAAGTTCTGCCTTCAACGAGAGAACCTAACTGATGCAGAACGTATCAGGAGGATGCATTGGATCCTCTGATGGTTTGGTGTTTAAAAGAAATAGGGAGAGGAGAGAGAGAGGGAGAAAGAGAAAGCCTAATGATCTCCTTCCTTCTTTACATCTCTCTCTCACTCCTAAAAAATCTCAGAAAATATTTCCAACATTTGGCCAATCAAAATTTCATTAAAAATCCAATTTTTTGAATTTTGATCACTTTTATTGGTAGAAAGCACACCCGACCTACCAGTAGCAAAATTTCTGTTTTGATGAACTGGTAGTAGAGAAATAACCTAATGGTAGGAAAGTTTCTATATAAACTGCTAGAAAGCAAGAATTATGCACCAATAAAAATTGTTTTTCAACCTGATGAACCGATAGAACACCTACTAGTTCAATTGCACTTTTTATGCATTTTTACTANAAATAACTTTGAACATTAAAACCCCTAGTTAGGTGAAACTACCTATTCACAGATGAGAATCCCTCATCCAATCATACCAAAAATTGAACTACTCACTCATAACATAAATTGAATTAAAAAAGAGTGTAAAATACATAGCAATTAAATAAAACAAAATTATATTGAAAATAAAACAAGAATTGAAAGTACTTTGTAGACAAGAAAATGGAAAAGTAAAACTAATCTATGAAAAATCGGCAAAAGAAGACTGCTCCATCCCCCTCTGCCCTAGAAGTTCTGCCTTCAACGAGAGAACCTAACTGATGCAGAACGTATCAGGAGGATGCATTGGATCCTCTGATGGTTTGGTGTTTAAAAGAAATAGGGAGAGGAGAGAGAGAGGGAGAAAGAGAAAGCCTAATGATCTCCTTCCTTCTTTACATCTCTCTCTCACTCCTAAAAAATCTCAGAAAATATTTCCAACATTTGGCCAATCAAAATTTCATTAAAAATCCAATTTTTTGAATTTTGATCACTTTTATTGGTAGAAAGCACACCCGACCTACCAGTAGCAAAATTTCTGTTTTGATGAACTGGTAGTAGAGAAATAACCTAATGGTAGGAAAGTTTCTATATAAACTGCTAGAAAGCAAGAATTATGCACCAATAAAAATTGTTTTTCAACCTAATGAACCGATAGAACACCTACTAGTTCAATTGCACTTTTTATGCATTTTTACTGCAATGCTCCTACTTCGATTCCACTCATTTCCAAAGCTCTCCATAGCAACTAAATGAGTTTAAATCATCCCTTTTGACACTGGATTACCTACAAACAATAATTTACTTATAAAATATAAACTCAACTAAAACGAGATATATAATTAACGAGCAAAGCTACAATGGTTGGTTTAAGATATAATATCATGCAATATTACATATTTATCACGTCCCCCCCCCTCCCCGAAAAAAAAAAACCTAACCTTTGCTAGTCCCTAGCAAACGAAAAATACAAATAAAATCAAAAGCCACTTTCTTAGGATCATGATTGTATTTAGCATATGCAATAAGCCGTTAAACCCCTAGTGGACAAGTTTTGTCTCGTGAAGATTTTCGAAGAAAGAACCTACAAACTTCCATTTATTCATCCACAAATTTGAAACATATTATTATACCAAATTAACAGTGAAATTTAAGAAAAATTCACTATCCACTCAAATTATTCACATAAAGGTTAAACTATAGATTTGAATGCTATGTTAAAGTATTCACATTCACATCAACATTAGAAACTAGTGTGTGTATGAGATGACCATGCAATTCAAGAAATTTATCAAACAACATCCACATCTTTATTGACTATCCAATGCTAGTTTCGATGCAAATCTCACCAATGTTACACTCTCACAACATAAAACTTTTGGTTATAGTGACTGTTGCACTCCTAAGTTATATGTGAGAAGAGAATTTACAAAATAAAAAGTAAAATGTAACTCACATTTATTGTTGAAATCAAAGGCATCATTCAAATGAAACAACCTTTGCATAATCTCATAAAAGAATGTTAAAGCAATATAAGTAATGCAATTACTATATCTTATTCCATTTAAATATGTACACTTGTCACAATCCCCAAGATTAAATAGACTTTTATATGGTTGTAATGTGGCCTTGGGTGATGGGTTATATAATTGAAGGTTAATAAGGAATTCAAAATAGTATCCTAGAAACATAATTTGTCTACCCAAATCTCCTTCTTTGGAAACTCTCAACACATGTATTTTATTTATCATTCCCTTTCCAACACCTTTTTTCAAAAATAATTCATTTTTTCTCTTTTTTTTTCATAGCCTTAGGTTTTCCAATTTTATTTACAATTCAACAAAAAATTCTTCTTTCTTTTTTTTTTTCCTTTCCGGTTGAGTATTTGCCAACAATTTCCAAACACATAATGATAAGTACATAACAAATTCTAGGATAACGAAGGTAAGGTATACATCTTTTATGCTTAGCTCGATTATTGTTTGTGGTAAAAAAAGGATAAAATCATTATGGCTCAAACACGGCTTCTAAGAATAATGAGAAGAAAGAAATAGGCTTAAGGCTCAAATTAATTCAAAGATGGCCTAAAATTATTTCTTAGGAATACATGACTAAGTGTTGCTGTAAACCCCTAGACTCTTATCTTTATATAGCAAGTAATTATTTTTGAAATGTTAATATAGGTGATGAGGTATGCATGAACCCTATAGATTTCAATAGTATGAATAAATACAAGGGAGGCAAATTAATGGTGAAATTTAATTTTTGGAGGTGTTTAAGGTTGATAAGGGTAACTAAATAAAAATATAAATTTTTTTAGGTCAAAATAATATAATCATTGAACCTGGGAGATTCGGAAAAAAACTTGGAATAGCTTTTTAGCACATATAACGGTTCGAAGGAATAAAATAGTAATTTTCGTGTTTTGAATGTAAATTTATTTTAGTTTTGAGATAACTCAAAAAAATAAATATTTTTAGGTTAAAATAACATTAAAAATGAATCCAAAATGTCGAAAAACCTTAGGATAGTCATATGGATCAAATTGGAGATTCTTAGTGGCAAAATCGTAATTTTAGAGAAAACCAAATCAACCTGTGAACAGTAAAAATCGGGGCTGCTGTATTTAAAAACTCATTTTCATCCCATTTACTCCCATTCTTTTCATTCCACTCTCACCCCACACCTCTTGGAACCTTAGAGGAAGATTAAGGAAGGAAGAAAATGTAACGCCCCAAAAACCCCCTTGGGTGACATTACATTCTAAAAAAACCATTCACCGCATGAGAGCATTAAGTAAATCCATCACGACGAAAGTTTCATTCATCCACCATTCATATTTTAACAAAATTTGGGCAGAGTCTCCTCTGTTCGGGGAGCTCTACCCAAAACACAACCTGTGCAATTCTACTGTAATGACCACACCGGGTCCATTTAACTACCATAAAATCAATCCATCCAATTTACATGTTATCCCAAAAGAATAGGCCAAGTTATGGCCTTTACATTCCCACAAAAGTACTATAATACACAGCGGAATTTATAAAATAAAAACTAGGCTATACAATTCTCCCAAAAGATTATCCAAGTCTATAACAAAAGAAAGGGGGGTCGCTCTAAGCATCCACCTCGGGATCCACGCTCCCTTCTATCGGAGTCTCCAAATGTGTCGGCCCCTCGACTCCCAGCTCCTCGTCAAAGGCAAAATCTGAAAGGTGGGGAAGTAGGGGGGTGAGCACAAGGCTCTGTAGGAGGATCCTTCCAAACCCATTCAAGGTTTTGAAATCAAGTAAAACAGGTAGGTCACGTTTCGCACATACATATAAATGAATTTTAAAGTAAAGTAAGGACATTTTAAAGGAGATCTCAAGTTTGTACAATAATAAGGACTTGAACGAGAATAAAACCACGTTTAATTGACAAACAATTTCCAACATAATCCACTCCACCATACACCATTTCCACAAGGTATCGCGGCATCCCATACTACCCGAAACTCTTGGAGAAATAATATTTGGTACAATGAACAAAAATTTCTATTTGGTACCACTCAAGTAGGTTGTCGCTTCTCATGAATCTACCCGACGATTCTACCTCGTTCACCCATTTCCACTAACAATCACAGACCAATTTAGGAAGGGCATGTACCGTCTCATACGGCCTTGACGAGATCCTCCCAAGGTGTCTAGTATACTAACCCTTTTCCCCGGTATCCGTGAACAATAGTGGTCACTGTCACCACAGTGATCCACTACGAGCATTAGGCAGCCATCTCACCCCCCATTGGGATAGACTAACCTCTAACGCTCTACGGCAGTTTTCGAAGGTAATCCAAGTCCCTCACAACACCATACACAAGAGTGACATACCAACAATATACTCAACCTCATATACAAGCAAATTCCATGATGTTTCCCCAAATTTTCACAAGCAAGATACATAATAGAACAATTTAAGAAAATATACCCATTTCGCAAATCATGTAACAAGAGACAAGTTTAAAGGAAATAAGCATGAGATCATCAATACAATCATTTTACTACCCAACACAAAGTTCTAGAATTTTCGAAATCAAGATGATGTGAAGATATAGAGAAAAATCCATATTTCCCCCAAAAACTAGAGTTTGATGGATTTCCAACCATCATTTTGTTCAAATCATGGGAATGTTTGTAAACATACCAAGGAACAAGGAACCCATAACAAATACATACTATTAAGAGCCAAATTCTACATGTATAATAACCCTAACATCAATGGACAAGGATGGAAGAAAACCCTACCTCAATGTTCTTAAAAACCTAGGTTTAGTGTGAAGAAGATGAAGATTTGATCTTCTTTGAAGTATAGATCTCCTCTTGATCTTGTGTTTTATCCTTCTCTCTTCCTCTAGAGTCCTAAGAGAAGTGGGTTGAGAGTGGAATGAGAGAAATGAGAGTAAAGGCTGAAATCTGTGTTTTTAAACACAGAAATCCCGAATTTTTTTTTTCCTTTACTGTTCCTGGGCTGCTTCGACTTTACTATTCATGGGCTGCTTCGATATTACTTTTTTATCGGGGCATAACTCTCTCATTTGAGCTCCGATTGAGATGATTCAAGATGCTATGGAAAGCTAAGAAAGAACTCTACAACTTTCATGTTTTGAGTTTTAAGAGATATTGACTACATCAAGGTCTAAATTGGGCTTGAAGTTGCAGCCAGTGCACAGTTCACGTGCACTGTTCACTATTTCATCCCTTTTTCCATTTCCAATCTACCAAATTCAAACACACATCGCTACACCTATCCCCATTTTTACAACAATTATTTAATATATATCTATATGCATATATATAAAATAAAATGCGGAGTGTTACAATCCACCCCCCTTAAAGAAAGTTTCATCTTCGAAGCTTACCTCAAGTATCGAACAAATATGGATATTTCTCTCGCATCTCCCACTCCGGTTCCCAAGTTGCTTCCTCTACGCCATGATGTTGCCACAGGACTTTCACCAGTTGGATTACCTTGTTGCGAAGCACTTTCTCCTGGATATCAAGAATCTTCACCGGCTGCTCTTCATAGGTGACTCCATCTTGCACTTCAATATCCTCCAAATCCACGACATGCGACGTATCTGGTTGACATTTCCTCAACATCGAAACGTGGAACACGTCATGAACTCCTGACNCTTTTTTTTTTCCTTTCCGGTTGAGTATTTGCCAACAATTTCCAAACACATAATGATAAGTACATAACAAATTCTAGGATAACGAAGGTAAGGTATACATCTTTTATGCTTAGCTCGATTATTGTTTGTGGTAAAAAAAGGATAAAATCATTATGGCTCAAACACGGCTTCTAAGAATAATGAGAAGAAAGAAATAGGCTTAAGGCTCANAATTCCAAAGGCCTTCTTCTCCTATCTGCATAGCTCTTTTGTCGACTCTGTGCTGTGTATAATCTCTCCTCNTCCAAACACATAATGATAAGTACATAACAAATTCTAGGATAACGAAGGTAAGGTATACATCTTTTATGCTTAGCTCGATTATTGTTTGTGGTAAAAAAAGGATAAAATCATTATGGCTCAAACACGGCTTCTAAGAATAATGAGAAGAAAGAAATAGGCTTAAGGCTCAAATTAATTCAAAGATGGCCTAAAATTATTTCTTAGGAATACATGACTAAGTGTTGTTGTAAACCCCCAANCAAATTAATTCAAAGATGGCCTAAAATTATTTCTTAGGAATACATGACTAAGTGTTGCTGTAAACCCCTAGACTCTTATCTTTATATAGCAAGTAATTATTTTTGAAATGTTAATATAGGTGATGAGGTATGCATGAACCCTATAGATTTCAATAGTATGAATAAATACAAGGGAGGCAAATTAATGGTGAAATTTAATTTTTGGAGGTGTTTAAGGTTGATAAGGGTAACTAAATAAAAATATAAATTTTTTTAGGTCAAAATAATATAATCATTGAACCTGGGAGATTCGGAAAAAAACTTGGAATAGCTTTTTAGCACATATAACGGTTCGAAGGAATAAAATAGTAATTTTCGTGTTTTGAATGTAAATTTATTTTAGTTTTGAGATAACTCAAAAAAATAAATATTTTTAGGTTAAAATAACATTAAAAATGAATCCAAAATGTCGAAAAACCTTAGGATAGTCATATGGATCAAATTGGAGATTCTTAGTGGCAAAATCGTAATTTTAGAGAAAACCAAATCAACCTGTGAACNCCTTAGGATAGTCATATGGATCAAATTGAAGATTCTTAGTGGTAAAATCGTAATTTTAGAGAAACCCAAATCAGCCTGTGAATAGTAAAAATCGGGGCTGCTGTATTTAAAAACTCATTTTCATCCCATTTACTCCCATTCTTTTCATTCCACTCTCACCCCACACCTCTTGGAACCTTAGAGGAAGATTAAGGAAGGAAGAAAATGTAACGCCCCAAAAACCCCTTGGGTGACATTACATTCTAAAAAAACCATTCACCGCATGAGAGCATTAAGTAAATCCATCACGACGAAAGTTTCATTCATCCACCATTCATATTTTAACAAAATTTGGGCAGAGTCTCCTCTGTTCGGGGAGCTCTACCCAAAACACAACCTGTGCAATTCTACTGTAATGACCACACCGGGTCCATTTAACTACCATAAAATCAATCCATCCAATTTACATGTTATCCCAAAAGAATAGGCCAAGTTATGGCCTTTACATTCCCACAAAAGTACTATAATACACAGC
>CAUOFW020009647.1:187386-210682 GCA_963454935.2 Ilex paraguariensis | reverse complement strand
AAGACTATGATTTCACACTCAATTACCATCCAGGGAAGGCGAATGTAGTAGCGGATGCACTGAGTAGAAAATCTCAGGGTGAAATCAATTCCCTTGTGGTGAATAGGTGGAAGATGATGGATGCTTTGGAGGAATTTAATCTATGGGTGGATAGACAAGAGGATCGACCATGCCTATTCAATCTTGTAGCTCAATCGATGCTTCGACAAAGGATTGTGGCGTTGCAACGATTAGACAGTGAGTTGGAGGCTATTCGGAGTAAGTTGGAGAGGAGTGAGATTGTTGAGGATTGGGCGATAAGTGATGATGAGTTATGGTTTTTAGGAAGGCTATGTGTACCCAATCATGACCAAGTACGGGAAGAAGTGTTGGGCGAGTGTCATCGTTCCAAGTTCTCCATACATCCGGGTAGTACCAAAATGTATAGAGACATGAAGCGGTAGTATTGGTGAAAGGGAATGAAGAATGATGTGGCTAGATACATTTCAAAATGTGTGATGTGTCAGCAAGTGAAGATTGAGCATTAAAAACCCGGAGGATTATTACAGTCCTTGACTATTCCCAAGTGGAAGTGGGATCACATCACTATGGACTTCATATCTGGCTTTCCAAGGACTTCACGAGGGCATAATGTCATATGGGTCATTGTTGATAGACTCACCAAGTCCGCTCACTTCTTGAGTATGAAGACCACCGACACGTTAGAGACCCTGAGCAAGCTCTATATTTGCGAGATAGTGAGATTGCATGGAGTTCCGTTATCCATTGTGTCGGATCATGATTCTCGTTTCGTAGCACAATTTTGGCAAAGTCTTTAAAGAGCTATGGGAACAGAGTTGCATTTCAGCACAACCTTTCATCCCCAAACGGATGGCCAATCCAAGAGGGTGATCCAGATTCTAGAAGATATGTTACGTGCTTGTGTGTTGGACTTCAAGAGAGGTTGGAGCGATCATTTGCCGTTGGTGGAATTTGCATACAACAAGCTATCAAGCAAGTATTGGGATGACACCATATGAGGCGTTATATGGAAGACCATATAGGTCCCCAACTTGTTGGTTGGAAGCTGGCGAGAGTAGCTTGTTTGGGCCGGAAATTGTTCGAGAAACTATAGAGAAAATTCAATTCATCCAGGAGAGATTACACACGGCACAAAGTCGACAGAAAAGCTATGCAGATCAAAGACAAAGACCCTTGAAATTCAAGGTGNACAGCTATCAAGCAAGTATTAGGATGACACCATATGAGGCGTTATATGGAAGACCATATAGGTCCCCAACTTGTTGGTTGGAAGCTGGCTAGAGTAGCTTGTTTGGGCCGAAAATTGTTCGAGAAACTATAGAGAAAATTCAATTCATCCAGGAGAGATTACACACGGCACAAAGTCGACAGAAAAGCTATGCAGATCAAAGACAAAGACCCTTGAAATTCAAGGTGGGAGATTACGTGTTTCTTAAAGTATCACCCAAGAAGGGAGTGTTGCGATTTGGCAAGAAGGGAAAGTTAGCTCCAAGGTACATAGGACCATTTGAAGTGATCAAAGCGGTGGGCAAAGCGGCGTACCAACTTCAATTACCAGCTCAGTTATCCGAAGTATACAACGTGTTTCATATGTCGATGTTGAGAAAGTGTCAGACGGAGACCACACATGTTATAGATTTGGAGGATATTAAAGTTCAAGACAGAGCCATCTATGAAGAACAACTGGTGAAGATTCTTGATACCAAAGAGAAGGTGCTCCGCAACAAAGTCATCAGATTAGNAGCTCAGTTATCCGAAGTATACGACGTGTTTCATATGTCGATGTTGAGAAAGTGTCAGACGGAGACCACACATGTTATAGATTTGGAGGATATTAAAGTTCAAGACAGAGCCATCTATGAAGAACAACTGGTGAAGATTCTTGATACCAAAGAGAAGGTGCTCCGCAACAAAGTCATCAGATTAGTGAAGGTTTTGTGGCAACACCATGGCGTGGAGGAAGCTACTTGGGAACCAGAGTTGGAGATGCGAGAGAAGTACCCTCATCTTTTCTCTACTTAAGGTAAGTTTCGAGGATGAAACTTTCTTTAAAGTGTGTGGATTGTAAACTCCCACACTCTTATCTTTATATAGCAAGTAATTATTTTTGAAATTCTAATATAGGTGATGAGGTATGCATGAACCCTATAGATTTCAATAGTATGAATAAATACTAGGGAGGCAAATTAATGGTGAAATTTAATTTTTGGAGGTGTTTAAGGTTGATAAGGGTAACTAAGTAAAAATATAAATTCTTTTAGGTCAAAATAATATTATCATTGAACCTAGGAGATCCGAAAAAAAAACTTGGAATAGCCTTTGAGCACATATATCGGTTCGAAAGAATAAAATAGTAATTTTCGTGTTTCGAGTGTAAATTTATTTTAGTTTTGAGATAACTCCTAAAAATAAATGTTTTTAGGTTAAAATAACATTAAAAATGAATCCGGAACGTCAAAAAATTTTAGGGTAGTCATATGGATCAAATTAGAGATTCTTAGTGGTAAAATCGTAATTTTGGAGAAAATCAAATCAGCCTGTGAACAGTAAAAATCGGGGCTGCTGTGTTTGAAAACCCATTTTCATCCCATTTACTCCCATTCTTTTCATTCCACTCTCACCCCACANTAGATACATTTCAAAATGTGTGATGTGTCAGCAAGTGAAGATTGAGCATCAAAAATCCGGAGGATTATTACAGTCCTTGACTATTCCCGAGTGGAAGTGGGATCACATCACTATGGACTTCATATCTGGCTTTCCACNAGTACCAAAATGTATAGAGACATGAAGCGGTAGTATTGGTGAAAGGGAATGAAGAATGATGTGGCTAGATACATTTCAAAATGTGTGATGTGTCAGCAAGTGAAGATTGAGCATTAAAAACCCGGAGGATTATTACAGTCCTTGACTATTCCCAAGTGGAAGTGGGATCACATCACTATGGACTTCATATCTGGCTTTCCAAGGACTTCACGAGGGCATAATGTCATATGGGTCATTGTTGATAGACTCACCAAGTCCGCTCACTTCTTGAGTATGAAGACCACCGACACGTTAGAGACCCTGAGCAAGCTCTATATTTGCGAGATAGTGAGATTGCATGGAGTTCCGTTATCCATTGTGTCGGATCATGATTCTCGTTTCGTAGCACAATTTTGGCAAAGTCTTTAAAGAGCTATGGGAACAGAGTTGCATTTCAGCACAACCTTTCATCCCCAAACGGATGGCCAATCCAAGAGGGTGATCCAGATTCTAGAAGATATGTTACGTGCTTGTGTGTTGGACTTCAAGAGAGGTTGGAGCGATCATTTGCCGTTGGTGGAATTTGCATACAACAACAGCTATCAAGCAAGTATTAGGATGACACCATATGAGGCGTTATATGGAAGACCATATAGGTCCCCAACTTGTTGGTTGGAAGCTGGCTAGAGTAGCTTGTTTGGGCCGAAAATTGTTCGAGAAACTATAGAGAAAATTCAATTCATCCAGGAGAGATTACACACGGCACAAAGTCGACAGAAAAGCTATGCAGATCAAAGACAAAGACCCTTGAAATTCAAGGTGGGAGATTACGTGTTTCTTAAAGTATCACCCAAGAAGGGAGTGTTGCGATTTGGCAAGAAGGGAAAGTTAGCTCCAAGGTACATAGGACCATTTGAAGTGATCAAAGCGGTGGGCAAAGCGGTGTACCAACTTCAATTACCAGCTCAGTTATCCGAAGTATACAACGTGTTTCATATGTCGATGTTGAGAAAGTGTCAGACGGAGACCACACATGTTATAGATTTGGAGGATATTAAAGTTCAAGACAGAGCCATCTATGAAGAACAACTGGTGAAGATTCTTGATACCAAAGAGAAGGTGCTCCGCAACAAAGTCATCAGATTAGTGAAGGTTTTGTGGCAACACCATGGCGTGGAGGAAGCTACTTGGGAACCAGAGTTGGAGATGCGAGAGAAGTACCCTCATCTTTTCTCTACTTAAGGTAAGTTTCGAGGATGAAACTTTCTTTAAAGTGTGTGGATTGTAAACTCCCACACTCTTATCTTTATATAGCAAGTAATTATTTTTGAAATTCTAATATAGGTGATGAGGTATGCATGAACCCTATAGATTTCAATAGTATGAATAAATACTAGGGAGGCAAATTAATGGTGAAATTTAATTTTTGGAGGTGTTTAAGGTTGATAAGGGTAACTAAGTAAAAATATAAATTCTTTTAGGTCAAAATAATATTATCATTGAACCTAGGAGATCCGAAAAAAAACTTGGAATAGCCTTTGAGCACATATATCGGTTCGAAAGAATAAAATAGTAATTTTCGTGTTTCGAGTGTAAATTTATTTTAGTTTTGAGATAACTCCTAAAAATAAATGTTTTTAGGTTAAAATAACATTAAAAATGAATCCGGAATGTCAAAAAATTTTAGGGTAGTCATATGGATCAAATTAGAGATTCTTAGTGGTAAAATCGTAATTTTGGAGAAAATCAAATCAGCCTGTGAACAGTAAAAATCGGGGCTGCTGTGTTTGAAAACCCATTTTCATCCCATTTACTCCCATTCTTTTCATTCCACTCTCACCCCACACCTCTTGGAACCTTAGAGGAAGATTAAGAAAGGAAGAAAAGGGAAGGAGGTCACTAGAGCTTGAGTTCTTACTTGAAAATTTGATTCAAGTAGGGGTTTTCTTCCATTCTCTTACATTGAGGCTAGGGTTATATATATATGTTTTCTTTGACTCTACATCATATTAATATGCTATGAAATCATGGATTCTTGATGTTTTTGCAAATGTTAGTATGTTTAAAACAATAGGATGGTTGGGTAACCATAAAAGTTCTTTTCTCATATTCAAAACCCTAGATATAAAGAGAAGTGGGTTTTTATCTTGATTTCTCCTTTATTCTTGATTTTAAAACTTTAGTGTTTCGTATTGAACAACACAATGGTATTTATAATGATCTCTTGTTAATTTTTCTTAAATTGTTCCATTGTGAAATAAATGTGGATTTTGATGTGAAAAATTGGGGATTTATGGAATTGAGTGTGTTTGAGAAATTGTTGGTGATTGTATCTCATGGAGGTGTTTGGATGACCATGGGTGGCCATTGATCGGGTATCGTACAGTGGGTAGATGTGTGTGGTTCTTACTCCGTGTGGGTTTGAATTTTTCCTACCACTCGTAGTGGAGTTGCTGCCTTGCGAGGACCAAACCACTATTAGCTCACGGGTGCTATCAGAGGATTAGTATACTATGTCTGGGTCGGATTTGTTATTGCCAGTGCATTGGTATGGGACAATGCATCAATAGGCGCCCTTCCCAAAGTTGATATCCTTGCGAGGAATTGTGTGTGTGGGCCAGGATATTCTCTATGTGTTTATTCATGCGATTATCTTACATCATACTTGAGATACATTGTGGTTATCGTTTATTGCGTTATCTTTTGGATATAATTATCTTAGAAATTGTTGTGGGAATAATTACTCTTTAGAATGGTTATTTATGGTGAGATTGACTTTACTTTTGCACTTAATTATTGTTAATGTATAAACTTGAGATCTTTGAAAATGTCATGTTTTCTTTCAAAATTTACGTATGCTATTTGTGAAATGAGACCGACCATTTTCTACGTTTTCTGAACCTTGTTAGTTTGGGAGTATTTTTCTACAGTGCGTAGTGTTCACCTCCTACCAATAATATTTTTTTTTAGATTTCGTGCTAGAGGAAGATCTAGGCATTGATGAGCTGGGAAATTGANATTTACGTATGCTATTTGTGAAATGAGACCGACCATTTTCTACGTTTTCTAAACCTTGTTAGTTTGGGAGTATTTTTCTACAGTGCGTAGTGCTCATCTCCTACCAATAATATTTTTTTTTAGATTTCGTGCTAGAGGAAGATCTAGGCATTGACGAGCCGGGAAATTGGGAGGTTCCACCAGAGGGGAACCTAGATCCTGAGGTGGACATCTAGAGCTATAGTTTATTTTTGTGCTAAACTAAGGAATTTATTTATAATCAGATATAGTCTAGTATTTNTGGGAAATTGGGAGGTTCCACCAGAGGGGAACCTAGATCCTGAGGTGGACATCTAGAGCTATAGTTTATTTTTGTGCTAAACTAAGGAATTTATTTATAATCAGATATAGTCTAGTATTTTGTTTATTCCGCTGCTAAGTTTGAGTGTAATTCTTTTGGAATGTAAGTGTCATAACTTGGCCTATTCTCTTGGGATGATATAGTGGATGCTACATGTGGTGAATGAAAATTTATTTTTTGATGGGTAAATGGACCCAGTGTGGTCAATATTTATTCATATATGGACCCGGTGTGGTCAATGTAATATAATTGTNTTCTCTTGGGATGATATAGTGGATGCTACATGTGGTGAATGAAAATTTATTTTTTGATGGGTAAATGGACCCAGTGTGGTCAATATTTATTCATATATGGACCCGGTGTGGTCAATGTAGTATAATTGCAAAGGTTGTGTTTTTGGTAGAGCTCCCCGTACAAAGGAGACTCTGCTCAAATTTTGTTAAATTAAGAACCCCCGATTTTTGGGGTGTTACAGCTGCTTATTTTGAGATATAACCAACTATTTATCTCATATATTCTATCCAAAATAAAAATAAAGAGATTATTGAATGAGATTGAATTTGAAAGAATAGTACTTGACTAAATGTATTCTAACCCTCCAACTAAGTTAGGCAAAAGACTTTTATGGATTATACATTCATCTCTACTATAGATATTATCATGTGTGTGGTATGATCATGTAACTAAAGGGATTTATCAAACAAAATTCATATTCCTATTCACTATCCAATGCTAGTTTCGATGCCAATCTCGCCAAGGTTTTTACGCTCAGAAAAGAATTCTTTGACTATAGTGACTATTTCACTCTTACGTATATGTGAGGATCAAATTCATGCAGTCAAAGCAATTTATCTCACAAATGTCTCAAAAATAAAGAGCACAAGTCAAATGAAATGACCTTGGCATAATCTCATGGAAGAATGTTAAAAGACATAAAATTAATGCAGTTGGTATATCTCTTAGACATTAAAGCATACACACTCAACCATACATCCTAAAATCAAATAAGGCTTATCTGGTTGTAACGGGGTCCTGGTTGAAGGTTTAAGAAATGAAGGAAATTAAGGATTTAAAAGAAGTTATCCCATATATGATTCTATATTCAACACTTGCACTCTTCTTTCGATACAACACCAAAACTCCTATTCTTCATTCTTTCTTCACACCCTTCTGCTTTCACCTTCAATATTCTTTCACTTTTCAACTGAAATTTTCCAATTCTTTCAAACTTTTCTAATTTCATTTTCTTTCTCTTTTTTATTTTTTTTACATTTGGTTCATGGTTGAACATTTCACTACAACTCCCAATTATAAATCAAGTGTATACAATTCTAGGGATAACCAAGGTAAGATATATATCTTTTTATGCTCAACTTGGCTATTATTTGTGGTAAAGAAATGAAAATTTATCATGGCTCAATCACGGATCCTAAAGATAATGGAATGAAAGAACAAACTTAAGGCTCAAATAAAGTTTAAATATGGCCTAAAATCATCTCTTGGAAAGAATGAAAAAGTGTTTCTTATTATTGAGATATAGCCAACGAATCACTTTTATGCTCCTAACCAAAGTTAAAATAATGAGTCTACTGAAAAACAACAGATTTGAAATGACTATCATTGGAGTAAATGCATTGTAACCCTCCAAGAATGATAAGCCCAAGACTCATAGGGTTTGTACATGCATCTCTATTATAAATGTCAAATTTTTTCAAAACATAAATCTCATCCCATAAATCTCAATAAAAATTACATACTTACAATGAACAAACTTCAGTTCCAAAGACCCACATAATTGTGATATTCAAACATAGAAAAAAAGTGTATAGAGTAATAACATGCAAGCAATTTGAGTATCACATAGCAAATCTAACTTTCATAGCTCAAAAGAAACAAAAAATATCATCCAGATAGACATGCTTTTTTTCCAAGATTTTTCAAAATTTTAACTAAAACTACTAAAAACTAAAAAATAAATAAACAAAAGTAGTGGTGGAACCCTCAGCCCCAACTTAAAATCTGCTTTTTCCTCAATGCAACAATGATAATGCAATGAGAAAAATAAAAAGATAAGGGAAAGAGAACACCTAAAAAAGAAGCTGCTATTTAAAACTAATTGCAAAATCAAGTAAAGAAAAATGAGCATATAAAAGAAAAGAATAATGCTATCTAGCTAATCTACTATACACAAGGGTTGTTTGATTGAAAAAAGGATCATCCAGGCTCCAATAGCGCAAAGCACGAATCCTCTCGGGGAGTTCACTCCACCACATAGCAGTTTTTTATTTGTCTTTCTCTCAACTCTACATAACTCTTGCAAATTATTCAACAAATAAGTATAAAAAAGGCCTTAGAGTTCTCTTCATCAAGTACATAATTAATCAAATAAGTTTGCAAAGTTTCGGAATAATTAGATTTATTAAACTTTTCCTATACACACTCATCAACTACATCTACATCACAAAACTCTCCCTTACCACCTGGTTGCTTTACTACATAAAAGATATTAAATTTAGCAGTTATATTCCCAAAAGAACTTTTCATGACGCCACTCCTACAATATATCAATGTATTTGATGTGGCAAGGAATGGGTGCTCTAAAATTATGGGAATTTGTGCAACATGATTGGAAACAGGTCTCAAGTACTATGAAATTAATAGGGAAGTAAAACCTATACCTTGAACCACTACATCTTCTGCTACCCCTCTCGGTATCTTCACGCTCCAATCTACAAGCTGGAGAGTGATTGAAGTGGGCTTCAACTCTTCCAATCCTAATTACTTGTAAAACTGAGAAGGGTAGAAGATTCACACTAGCACCCAAGTCTAGAAGTACTTGTTCAACCTGACAGTCCCCAATGGTAATTGAAATGGTGGGACAGTTATGATCTTTATACTTGGGTGGAGTATTGGTTCACAGGATATTACTTACCTACTCTCTCAAAAATGTCTTTTTCTGAACATTTAACTTCCTTTCACGGTGCATAGATCCTTTAAGAATTTCGCATAAGATGACACCTGTCAGATGGCATCAAGTAAAGGAATGTTAATTTTCATTTGCTTAAACAAGTCAAGGATTTCAACATGATTAGCTTATTTAGCAAGCATCTTCAAATGATAAGGGTAGGGAGTAAAAATGGGATATACTAAGTCATCAGACTGAACAACCTTGGACAACTCAAGTGACTCACCATCCTTGCAGATGCCCTGAGTCTCTTTTTTTTAGGCTTAGAGATCCTAGGTAGGATGGTTTTGTCAACCTCGTTACCACTCCCAAGCGTGGTGATTAACTTAAGTTGTTCTTCATTATTCTTAATGGTAGTAGAACCTTCAATGCCATGTTGACCCTTTGAATTCTCTTGGGGCTGTGAAGGGAACTTTTCCTTCTCTTGTTGAAGTACACCCATATTGTTAGTCAACTTGGTCATTTGAGTTCTTATATCATTCAAAGCTTAGGTAGTCTGGTTGTTAATGGTAGTCTAATTTTAGACGAACTAATGCAAGACATCCTCAAGACTTCGTTTGTGTGGGGGATAGTAAAGAGGTACATTGGGTTGTCCCTAGGGAGCAAACCCTTGTGCAAGTGGGTTCTGATCAAACCCTTGTGAAGGTGGTGCATAGACTGGGAACCTGAAGACTGGTTAGGACCGAAAACTTGTTGATTTGGAGGGGCATAAGACATTAGGGCCAACACAGATTGTGTCATTTCTCCAACTAAAATTTGGGTGGCTATGCCAACCCGGATTATATGTATTTGAGTAGGGAGAAATTTGTTGCCATGGCTGGTTAAAGGCATTCACGTACTTAGAGCACCTTTTTAAAAGTTGGTATAGTTGGGCACTCCTTAATAGAATGCACAACCAACTTGCATATAGTGCAAGGTTCCTATTGAGGCAGACTTACCATCTCATTCACCTTTTGGACCTCTAAGTTTTTCACTTTTCTATAAAAATGTGCAATTTTGCCTAGAAACTCATCTTGATCTCTTAAAACATATTTCCCACGCCCAACAGACTAGGATGAAATAGATTGCTTTGAACACTCAACAAGATCAAAAATGTCCCAAGATTGGGCTTTCTCTACTAAGCTTTCAAAGTAATCTAGAGCTTCTTCGAGGTATTTGCTCAAAAACTCGCCATTGCATATTATGTCTATGAATTGGTGATATGCTGGTTGCTCAATTGTTTCCCTTGATTCCCACACAAACCCAATTATGTGTATGACTTATAATGAAGGGTGAGTGTCAATCTCACTCAAGCTCGTGCAAGATGCAGAAAAATTATGTGTGGATGAATAAAAACGTGTGTAAATATGCAAAAATGATCCCCAATCATAGAGAGACCTATAGTGTCGTGTTTTACTTGGAATGGTATTCCAAGGTCGTCTCCTCAGGAAAAGAAAGGTCAAGTGTTTTTGAAAGTGATTTGTGAAAGGGAAAAATGGAAAATATTGTGATTTGAAGTTTGGTTATTTGCGTTTTGAGAAATATGCAAGTAAAAAAAGGGTTGGCTAATCCATAGAGTTCATTCTAGTAGGTATGCCAAATCAATTCATTCCATTTAACCAATGGTGCCTAGGTGTTTGATTGATTCGTACAAAGTGAGAGATGAATGTAGCTGCTTGGACAAGAGCATACCCCGTGACAAGTCTACTGTGGCGCCTTTATAATCCGAGAGTCCTTTCTCAAATCGTAGATCATCCATCAACCCACGGAAGTATACCCTTGAGTACCGCATATCCTAATACCACGTCGTTACACCCCATCCACTAGGATCATAACCACAACAAACTTGGGCAGAGTCTCCCTTGTACTGGAGCACCACCCAACATATAACCTATGCACATATCAACCACTTGACCATTTCAAGGTCCATCCTCCTTAATTATATCTTAATGTTTGAACAATTACATCATTCCAACAAGAGGGCTAAAGATGTGAAGGCTTGACAGAGTTATATTTAATTTTTGAAAATTTTGAAAGAGGTACAGATACCTGAACCTTCTGTCTACAAGGTCTTCCCATTTGCTAGGTACTGTTACTTAATCACTTAGGTACCGGTACCTGAGCCCATAGTATGCTAGGTACCAATACCTATATGTCATGGTACCAGTACCTGAGCCCATTGTCCATCGAGGAATTGGTACTTGAAGCCTTGGTATCGGTACCTGAGCCCACTAGAATCCAGTTACTGGTACCCATAAGTCTAGGTATCGGTACCTAGGCCACCCAACAGCGTGGTACCGGTACTTAATCATTTAGGTACCAGTACCTGGGCCCATATTTTCTCCAAATCTTTATAATCTTCAACCCTTGGCCATCCAAACTCATTCATATACACAAATTCTAGCCCATAAGAGTTCATTACACAACCCTTTATACAATTTTACGAGTCCAAAACAAATTACACAGTTGATTTACAAAATGTAATTTAAAGCCACATCTCTGCTTCTTCATCAACAAGGGCCAAAGTGAGAGCCATCCCCCGATGCTTGTCCAACACCTGAAATGTTGTTCTCATAAAGGGTGAGTCATGCTCAATAGGGTGTCTCCTAAAGAGACTACTCCCCAACCTAGATGCATATGAAATATTCATATACTAGTCAACAATCATTCAAACATCCATTCAAGAATATACAATTCATAATAGATTTCACAATGTCATGACATGTCATTAGATGATACTCACACATGCAATGCAACCCGAGCCCTCCACCAGCTCTCATACCACATGTAATGTCATGCGTATGCATCCAGACATTCTAAGCCCCCGCCATTGATGTTACACATACAATGACCATTTATAAATGTCAGGTCTTTTTTGGGGTGGGTATTTATGAACTTCCACCAATGGGTATCCAACCGACACGACATCTATGGACTTCCACCAATGGCTCCGTGTACACCGACACACTTTATGGACTCAATACCAACTAAAATGTGTATCCAAAATTATCGGGTCTTGCACCCGAGGGAGAACCTAACCCTTATTGCTAACCTCGACCTTTGTTTTCAATGCAACCCGTGCAACTCAGTCGAACCTAGGTCTAACTTTTCCGAACCCACGTATCTACCTACCAAGGATGGTATTTGATCAAATCATGTACACACAGTCACACTCATGTCACATGCCCATGAATGCAATGCTTCTTGTGCAAATGTAAATGTAATGTACAATTGCAATTACCATATCATGTTCAATATGTTATAAGCACATTATGAACAATTTCAATGTCTATTAACATTTCTCAATTCCATCAATTGTCAATTATATCATTAGTATATAATCACAACCCACAGCATCATCAAAATATATTATATTAATTTCATTCAAATAACCTACTTAAATCATTCAAGGAATTTTATCAAACACCCACAAGGAACAAAATTATGCAAACACATAACTTGCCCAACTCATCGCATTTCTAATGAAATTACAAATAAGCAATTTCAACAAACTCACTTCATGCAAAATTTGTTTAAAATGTTTCTACTCTAGTTACACTAGGAGTATATTAAACAAGAGATTTCATCTCTAATCATGCTACTCATTCATATATAACCCTAGGTTAAAAATAAACCTAGTTAGCAAAGGAACCCCACCTCTTAAAGCGTAATGTCGCGTAAAAGAAGTCCCAAATTACCTAAATCAAGCTTCAAAGACTTGATTCCAAGAATCCTAATCTTGAGACTTTGGCGAAACCCGTGATCTTTGGTACGTACTCGAAGCTCTCATTGCGTAGCACATTTTTTGTTCTAGGACTGAAGGAATTGGATGAACGGATTTCTCTAGATCGCAAGGAGATGCTTGGAGAACTTGAAATCTCTTCTTCTCCATTTTTGTCTATTTTTGGTTGTGTTTGCCTAAAGAATGGGGAGAAAAATCTGATTTTTCTGCCCTTTTATATCCCTTGAATGCTTGGCCCACAACGCACCACACGTCCCATCTTTTCTAATATGATTTTGTCCTGAATGAATTTAATCTCATCCCGTATTATGTTCAATACATTTTATTTGAACTAAATTTAAAATCATTTTTTGGGTTTCGTGAATAAAATTTGATCACATTTATTTTAGTTGCTCGACCCCCGATCGCCTTGTAATATACAAAAATTCAGACTATCTCAAACTTGACGAAAAGTGACTAGATAACTAGACTTTGCGAGAGGAATCCAATGATGAGGTCTGTTTGTTCATCTGAGTTCTATAAAAAATTGGATTTTCAACCTGTACCGTAATGGCTAATTACCATTTTACACTTCACAATAAAATTTTAAATTTTTTGGGGTTTTACATCTACAGTGTACCAAAAGCCAACAACCACATTAGTCTGCACTCAACCTAGTCAAATCAACCACTTCACACTGCGAGGAAGAATGAAAGAGAGTCGATTTCACATATCCAAGAGGAAAGCCCTCTTGGATTAGCCAACTAGAGGTTTAGCTACTCATAACAAAGGCAAGACAAACATGAAAGAGAAAAACATGGTAATGAAATGAAACATGAACTTGTATTAATGTAATAAAAAGTTTAAACTACAAAAGAAATAGCATTGATACATAAAATATAAAGCTTAAAGAGAAAATACACAAATACAAAGAATAGAACTAGTAAACATAGTTAAACTCAATACAACTTGAAATAAACGAGATTAATGTGCTAGAAAGAAATATTACACGTAGATTGAAGCTTACAAGAATGGAAATGGTGAAGGAAAAGCAAAAACCCTAGCATTCTATTTCTACACTTCTCCTAAGCTTAGGTAGCCTACCTCTCTAATCTTGTTTTCTTCCTCAAACCTCCTAGAAGAGAGATATATATAGATCTAGTGGAAAATGTGGGTTATTCTTAGTGAAATCCCAAATTTAACCCTAGTTTTTCTGATTATTTTTAATTGGACTATCGGTAGCCCGACACTTGGGTACCGATACCCAAATGTTTTGCATTTTTAATGACAGCTCATACCAGTTTTCGTAGATTTATCATAACTTTTGATGCCACTATCTGATTGGGCTGAAATGTTGACACAAGATAGAGGACATCCAAATATACAACTGTCATGTTTTGAACTTTTTCATATTATAAGTAAATAATAGTAAAAAATGAGAAATACTAGGGTACTGGTGCCAAATGGTGTGGGTACCGGTACCAATATTTTAGTAGCTTCAAAACACTTGGGGTACCAATACCAAATGTTTTGGTACCGGTACCACTATGTATTCTTGATTTCTTTCACTTTTGAAGCCTCCAAATTATCATATAATGTATCCATATCTTCACCACTCATTCACACTTAGTTGCAGGGTTTCGAAAACCATCATTTACCCTATGATTATCTGCAACATGAAAATTTACATTATTCACAAATTCGGCTAACTCAAAATAATTAAATGCAAAGTTGAGTCAAAATGCATGTAATGAGGCCGTTAAATATGCAATATTACACGCACATCATTGGTGTAATTCCTTTATAAAAGAAACTCAACAACTGCCAAGGAACAAAGCCATGATGTGGAACAGTATTTAAGAAATCCTTAAACCTCTCCTAGCAGTCATAGAACTATTCATTAGGTTTTTCAAAATAATTTTGAATCTGCCTCTTTAAAGCAATTGTTCTATGAACTATTTTTTTTTTTTTTAGGATCTCCTTTTGTAAATTAGCCCAAGTAGCTATGGTTTGGGGCTTAAGGGAGTTCAACCAATATTTTGTCTTATCTTTTAGAAAGAATGAGAAAATTTTCTTTCTCACTACCTCTTCACGCACATTATGCTCAAGGAATGTGCTAACTATTTCCTTAAACTCTCTGGAGGTAGGGGTTTTCCTTATCCACACCATAGAATTGTGGAAGCAGCTAGAGCAGTTCATGTTTTACTATAAAAAATTGGGCCTGCATTGGTAAAAGTATACAAGAAGGTGTAGAGGAACTAGTGTGTTGGATGTATTGTCTCATCTACTTCACCAGCTGAGCTGGTGGGAGATTATCTCTACCATTCCTAGGATTAAGAACGAGAGGAACAAATGGAAAATTATTTTTCTGGTTCCCCATATTGTCATACCCCGACTTGGAGATAGAACATTATGTTTAAATCTAGTAGAGAGGACCCCACTCCCAGATACACACCTGTATCCTGTACATATAAATCTTCATTTAAAACAAATAGTAATTTAAACTAATTAGTCACAATAGCATAACTTACTACTTTAATATCTTAACAAGTCTTTTACATGAAGTAATACCTTGACAACTGTAATTCCATAATTTAGTACAAAGTATAGCTCCCCAATTACAAGACTCAATAACTATACAAAATGTCCTCACAGGACACTAGAAACCCACTTCCCACTTATGCTGCCTAGACTCAGCAGTGGACATCCCTTTCTCATTGTTTAACTGAAAAACATACACTAAGGGGGGAAGAGGGGTGAGCATACACACTCAGTGAGTGTATATAAGCAATCAACAACAATAACAGATAATGCTAAAACAATTATTATCTTCCCAATGAACTAAACCACACTTTAAATAGTTAGATATAAGATTCTTTGTCCCTTTAACAATCTTACAATATGTCATTACAAGTTAGCATCCCGTTAGAGTTATATCAATACTTTTCACTCAACCAATCTTATCTCAAAGACATAGGCTACATATCTATCATGTTGATAATATCGGCCCCACCAACCATATAAATGTTATTAATGTATTATTTGATAATAAGGTTTCTCATAATAATCATACATCACATAGTAATCACAATCCTATTATGACCAACAAGACAAACCACACAACTATTTATTAATGACAAACAACACAACCTTTAAGGGACTATCATGCAATAGATCATTCATATTTCATTTATAAGTTCATTCACCCAAATCACATATCAACTCACTCAATGGTCTTTAACCATGTCAATAATATGATCAAGCTTATTTATAGTATCAATCACAAGTATTCAGCCACCTCATTACACAATCCATAACATATAGAGCACATATAAACTAATATCATGCACACACAAGAAATACACCCACCTCAAGTCCTGATGTTGCATAATCTCCATCTTCGAATAAGATCTTAAGCATTCCTATCGTAGGAGTCGACACATCTGTTCCTACCACACATCTTAATTACCACATATAAATACCTTTCACATATGCATTTAATATTAATTATGCATATATAGCTATGTATTCATGCCCATGTTAGCATATTCCTAAACTCCCTTTCAAATGGTGCACTCTTAACCACCCCTAAACTTTACTCATCTTTTAACCATTTACTTCAATTCTAGGTTGAATCATCATTCCATGTATTTGTAAACCATTAAGCCCATAAGGAACTTATTTAAGATTCTTTAAGTACCTTGATAAGGTTTTAGGTCAATTGCATAAAAACCCAGAACATCGCAATAAATTTGCCAAAATTTACTCTGATGAATTGGTTGGTCGTTACCCTTCAACCGGTTGAAACCCTTCCAGCTCTGATCAATAGGTTCAACACATGCTTCAACCGAACTAGTACTCTGTTCAACCAGTTGAACCTTTCTTCAACCGGTTGAACCCAATTCCAAATTCCAGAATTTGATTCAAACTCCATTTTCTTCTTTCTAACCTCATTTTTAACACCACACGACATCTTCCTAAGCCTCAAGGATGTATTTAGAAGTGAAAGAACATAGAAATACATAAGAATTTCTTACCTATGTTGCGACCCGATTTCTTCAGTTTTCCTCCAAATTCCACCCAAAAGCTTTGAATCCGCTTCAATTCTTCAAAACAACTCCACTCCACTCTTTTGCACAAGCAAATATCATAAAACTCTCAAAGAAGAAGGTTTCTCTCACTCATGAACACATGCAAACTCTAGCGACCTCCTCTCTCCAAAACCCTTAAGCTTTCCTCTCTTCTTTTCTTATTTCCTTGCAATTCTTTTCTTCCCTTTCTCTCTTCACTACCTAAGACTATTTTCCCTCTTTATATATTTTTATCAAACACATGGATGGAGAAGCAAGACACAATCAAGTGTCCTTTCCATGCAAAAGTTATAATAGTTACACTAAGTTCCCTTCTTATTTGGCTTATTTCCATATTTAATCACTTGTACATTTCTGACACTATTTAAATTTCACCTATACTATCCCCTACTTCGTAATTCAACAATTCAATTTCTTTAATAAAACATACTTACTTTATCATAGTTTAATTAGAATAATTTTACCCTCNAATTGATATTGCAATTGTTCATTACATTACATATGCACGGAGGCATCACATTCGTGGGCATTAGGCATGGGTGTGAGTGTGTACGTGTCTTTGAATCAAACATCACTCTTGATGGTTGATAAGTGGGTTTGGTATTGTTGGACCAAGGTTCAACATAGTTGCATGGTTGCATGAAAAGAAAACTTGTGTCGGATATAGTAAGAAGGGCTAGATACTCTCTCGGGTGCAAGACCTGGTTACTGATTTTTACACTTCTATCGGTGAAAGTCCAAAAAAGTGTAAAGGTGTACGGAACCGGCGATGAGATTCCAAAATCCGAATACCCAATNTAGAAAATCAGTAAATTAAAAATAAATTACAATGGAGAATGCACCTAAGCTCATAATGAATATCACAAAAATTACTTAACACTCATCCGTATCACCTTTTGAATCAATAACGCCTTCCCCCTACAACTATAAAACTTGGATAAATTTACACTTTTTATGAAAAATGGCAAAACGATAATTTTGACGCTAGTACGAGTTGAAAATCTAAATTTTTCTAGAACTCGGATGATAAAACAGACCTTACCATTGGATTTATCTCGTGAAATCTAATTATTCTGTCAATTTTCATCAAATTCTGAGATAGTCAGATTTTTTTACATTTTACGAGGCGATCTAGTGTCGGGTGACCTAAAAATAAAATATGGAATAAAATTTTAAAATTTAGAAAATAATTTAAAGGAAGTTCATGCATAAATATTTTGAACTTGAACCGGGATNTTCATATGCATCTAGGTTGGGGAGTAGTCTCTTTAGGAGATACCCTATTGAGCATGGGTCACCCTTTGTGAGAAAATATTTCAGGTGCGGGTTATACACTAGTGGAAAGCTCTCATTCGGGGGNTTCATATGCATCTAGGTTGGGGAGTAGTCTCTTTAGGAGATACCCTATTGAGCATGGCTCACCCTTTGTGAGAAAATATTTCAGGTGCGGGTTATACACTAGTGGAAAGCTCTCATTCGGGGCCTCAAGGATGAAGAAAAGCCGACTTGTGGCTTCTAAAACATATTTTGTAAAATATTATGAAATTTGATTTCGTGCAAGTAAATATATGGAAATGATCGTAATAGAACTTGTATGGACTATGTTTTACATGAAAAAACTTCAATATACATGTGTCGAGTTGATATGGAGTGGGTTGGAATGAATTGGAATTAAAAAAGGATGAAAACGGGCAAAAATAGGCAAAACCTATCNATCTATGGAGTTCTGTCAGTCAGAATCCTTCGGACCAAGTATTAAAGTTGATCTACGTGACGAGAACTACACCTACGTATCAAAAAGAATGACTTTCACAGAATTTTCTGAGATGAGATTTTGGAAAATTAAGGGTTTTGACTTGGGTTGTATTCTTGAAGGTTCTACCGTTGATTTTACNTTACATGAAAAAACTTCAATATACATGTGTCGAGTTGATATGGAGTGGGTTGGAATGAATTGGAATTAAAAAAGGATGAAAACGGGCAAAAATAGGCAAAACCTATCAGCAGAACAATGATAAACCTACCAGTATAACTTTTTTCAGTCAGCAAAATCTACCGGTAGAACAATGTAAAACTTGCCTGTGAAGGATCTACCTCCCCCTTACCGGGGATATACCANGATGAAAACGGGCAAAAATAGGCAAAACCTATCAGCAGAACAATGATAAACCTACCAGTATAACTTTTTTCAGTCAGCAAAATCTACCAGTAGAACAATGTAAAACTTGCCTGTGAAGGATCTACCTCCCCCTTACCGGGGATATACCACCTTCCAAGAGCAATCCTCCCCATTACCGGGGATATCCCGCTCTCCATCAAAGGATTTCGGCTAACCTGCGGATCAAACACCCATAGTAGCCTTTACCCTGTCCCACATCGGGGAAAGAGCCGCAGGTTAGCCGAAATCCTTTGATGGAGAACGGGATATCCCCAGTAATGAGGAGGATTGCTCTTGGAAGNATCCTCCCCATTACCGGGGATATCCCGCTCTCCATCAAAGGATTTCGGCTAACCTGCGGATCAAACACCCATAGTAGCCTTTACCTCTGTCCCACATCGGGGAAAGAGCCGCAGGTTAGCCGAAATCCTTTGATGGAGAACGGGATATCCCCGGTAATGGGGAGGATTGCTCTTGGAATGAGGTATATCCCCGATAAGGGGGAGGTAGATCCTTCACATTGCCGGTAGAACTTTTCAAGTGGAAAAAACTTATCGGTAGGACGATGACAAATCTACTGGTAGAATTTTCAAAAATCTAAATTTTTAAGAATGTTTTGCCATACTTTCAGGCTATGCATCAATTTACTCAAATTACGTAAATGGACAATAATAGAGTATAAATTGTGGTATATTGGACCTCAGATAGGTCATANATTGCCGGTAGAACTTTTCAAGTGGAAAAAACTTATCGGTAGGACGATGACAAATCTGCCGGTAGAATTTTCAAAAATCTAAATTTTTAAGAATGTTTTGCCATACTTTTGGGCTATGCATCAATTTACTCAAATTACGTAAATGGACAATAATAGAGTATAAATTGTGGTATATTGGACCTCAGATAGGTCATGTGAATAAATGTGTACATGATATGCGTTTGGGAGTGATTGGTACAAAGGAGACTTTGCCCAAATTTTGAATTATTGTGATTCCGGTAAAGGGGTTGTTGTGCCGTGATGAAGGGTTAAGTGGCATTCACGGATGCTTTCACGAGTTGACGGTTANGATTCCGGTAAAGGGGTTGTTGTGCCGTGATGAAGGGTTAAGTGGCATTCACGGATGTTTTCACGGGTTGACGGTTGGTCAACGGGTTGACAAAAGACCCCCGATTTTAGGACTGTCACAGCAACGACACAAAAGATGCTTGACCTCTAAAGTGGGTAGATCTTAAATTTATTCCCAAGCACAAAAAATGATATAATTTCATAAATCGGTCGATAACTGAGGTTGTCTCCTCAGAAAAAATGAGTGGCTCAAAGGGTGATTAAAATNAAGTGGGTAGATCTTAAATTTATTCCCAAGCACAAAAAATGATATAATTTCATAAATTGGTCGATAACTGAGGTTGTCTCCTCATAAAAAATGAGTGGCTCAAAGGGTGATTAAAATTTGAAAGTAAAAACTTTGAATTTTTAGAAAAGTGGTTGAAGGAATTATCAACTAAGAAATAACAATTAAAGAAAAGGTCGGTTAATAATCAAGTTCATCTAACCATGAACAAAGACATTGACCCAATGATTTAACTCACTCAAGAATTTAATCAAATGCACTTAAGCATAAAATATTCAATGAAAATCCATTAAAAGTATCAAAAGTGAATTTAATGTAAAACTTGGGAAATTTTAAAATTTTATTAGAAATGGCAAAATGATAATTAGCCATTATGATGCAGATTGAAAACTAGAATTTTTCTAAAACTCTCATTATAAAATGGACCTTGTTGTTGGATTCATCTCCCAAAATCTAGTCACCAGTCAATTTTTGTCCAATTTTGAAACAGTCAGAATTTTTTACATTTTACGAGGCGATTAGACATCGCGCTACTAAAATAAACACAATTAGGACTTAATTGCAAAACTCAATAAATAATTTAGAGTTAGTTCAATAAAAATTTATTGAACCTAAAATGAGATGAGATTTAATTGATTCGGAACACAATAGAATTAGAAAAAGACGGGATGTGTGGCATAATGAGAGCCAAGCATTGTAGAGTATAAATAAGGGAGAAAATTAGATTTTCTCCCCATTTTTACACCTACATTCTATCGGAAAGAGAGACAGAAAGAAGAGAGAGAAAAAACCAAGGGTTCTCCACCTTCTCCCTCCTATCTACGGCTATCCAACCGTCGGATGCTTTCAGTCCAAGAACTAAAGTTATTCGATGCGACGAGAGCTACGTTTACATACCAAATATCGTAAATTTTTCCAAGATGTCAAAGATGAGATTTTTTGAGTCAAAACTTTGAGGCTTGATTTGGAGTTCTTGGAACTTCTTCTACGCGGAGTTACGCTACAAGAGATAGGGTTTCTTTCATAACTAGGTTTATTTCCAACCTAGGGTTGAAATATGAATTGGGTAGGGTGCTTGAGAAGAAATCTCATGTATAACACATACCTAGGGTTTTTAGAATATGAAAACGGGTATAAGAATATGCTTAAACCAAATCTTGCATGATTGGGTTTTGATGAAATTGTTTGGTTATGAATATCATGAAGAATGTGATGCTTTGGGCATGCTATGTGTTTACATAATCTTTGTGCCTTAGAGGTGTTCGATAAAAATGCCTACGAATGATTAAGTGTATTATTTGAAATGAAAATGATATAACATGCTTAGTGGAGATTGTGGAATGTAATTATATACATTATAATGTATTGACATTTGAGGAATTGGAAATGAGTATGTTCATTATATGCCTTACGATATGATGAGCATATGGTATGAATTGCAACTACACAATTGGTTGCATAATGACATGAAATATAGTTGTACATTACATGTGACGCCCCTAAAATCGGAGGTCCTTTGTCAACCCGTTGATCACCCATCAACCCACAGAAGTACCCGAGAGTGCCGCATAACTCGACACCACGACAATAATATCCCCTTCTCCAAGGTCGCAAACCACACAGCATTTGGGCAAAGTCTCCGATGTACTGGGCACTCTCAAACGCATAACATGTGTACATTTCAATCACATGACCCTTCCAAGGTCCAATATACATCAATTTATTTTTAATTATTCTCCATTTACATCCTTTGAACAAAATGACTCAAGTCCCAAAGGCTTGGCAAGACTATTTTAACTTTTTGCAATTTTAAGGGGACCTACCGGTAGATGATTCAGCGTTTTACCAGTAGAAAAACCTTCGAGAATTCTTGTACTGGTAGGAATATCAGCGTTCTACCAGTATGAGAACTCACTGAAAATGTTCTACTGGCAAAACTAGATGTTCTACCGGTAGAAGAGCCTACTGGAAATGTTCTACCAGTAGATAACTAAAGTTCTACCGATAGATCTCCCTAGTTTTCCCTCAATTTCATAATTTTTCAATTCTAATTCATTCCAACCTCATACATCATCAACCCAAAATCATATAACATGAAATTTTACATTAAACACAGTTCATTCAAATTCGATTACAATCCATTACATACAATTACATGTTCAAAAACTAAATTACATACTTGTTTTACAAAAAAATAAGGTAAAGCCACATCTCAGCTTTTCTTCATCAAGGAGGACCGGAGTGAGAGCCGTCCACTAGCACCTATCCCACACCTGAAATGTTGTCCCTTAAAGGGTGAGTCATGCTCAATAGNTACATTGTACTCACCTGGTAAATCTTGCTTGTAGGCGTTGTGTCATTGATGCGCTCTAGGACTTGGAAAGGACCATCTCCCCTTGGAAGTAAATTGGAACGTCTTTGCGCCGGAAATCTCTCTTTTCTCATATGCAGCCAAACTCAATCTTCGGCTACAAAAATTAGCTTGTGACGTCCCTTGTTGGCTTGTTTTGCGTATTGCTCCGTTCTTCGCTCAATGTTGAGTCTTGCTTTCTCATAAATCTGCTTGACAAAGTCAGCTTTCTTCTTGCCATCTAAATTAATATGCTTAGTCAAAGGTAAAGGAGATAAATCCAATGGGGTTAAAGGATTAAATCCATACACAATTTCAAATGGTGAAAATTTAGTAGCAGAATGAATGGATCGGTTATAAGCAAACTCAACATGTGGTAAACATTCTTCCCATGTTTTGATGTTCTTTTTAATGATTGCCCTCAATAAAGTAGACAAGGTCCTATTTACTACTTCAGTTTGACCATCAGTTTGGGGATGACAAGTAGTAGAAAACAATAGCTTAGTACCTAGCTTACACCACAAAGTCTTCCAAAAATAGCTCAGGAACTTAGCATCTC
>CAUOFW020009647.1:171610-186133 GCA_963454935.2 Ilex paraguariensis | reverse complement strand
CGACACCACGACAATAATATCCCCTTCACCAGGGTCGCAAACCACACAGCATTTGGGCAAAGTCTCCCTTGTACTGGGCACTCCCAAACGCATAACATGTGTACATTTCAATCACATGACCCTTCCAAGGTCCAATATACATCAATTTATTTTTAATTATTCTCCATTTACATCCTTTGAACAAAATGACTCAAGTCCCAAAGGCTTGGCAAGACCATTTTAACTTTTTGCAATTTTAAGGGGACCTACCGGTAGATGATTCAGCGTTTTACCAGTAGAAAAACCTTCGAGAATTCTTGTACTGGTAGGAATATCAGCGTTCTACCAGTATGAGAACTCACTGAAAATGTTCTACTGGCAAAACTAGATGTTCTACCGGTAGAAGAGCCTACTGGAAATGTTCTACCAGTAGATAACTAAAGTTCTACCGATAGATCTCCCTAGTTTTCCCTCGATTTCATAATTTTTCAATTCTAATTCATTCCAACCTCATACATCATCAACCCAAACTCATATAACATGAAATTTTACATTAAACACAGTTCATTCGAATTCGATTACAATCCATTACATACAATTACATGTTCAAAAACTAAATTACATACTTGTTTTACAAAAAAATAAGGTAAAGCCACATCTCAGCTTTTCTTCATCAAGGAGGACCGGAGTGAGAGCCGTCCACTAGCACCTATCCCACACCTGAAATGTTGTCCCTTAAAGGGTGAGTCATGCTCAATAGGGTATCTCCTAAAGAGGCTACTCTCCAACTTAGACGCATATGAAATGTTCANGACCGGAGTGAGAGCCGCCCACTGGCACCTATCCCACACCTGAAATGTTGTCCCTTAAAGGGTGAGTCATGCTCAATAGGGTATCTCCTAAAGAGGCTACTCTCCAACTTAGACGCATATGAAATGTTCACATGCAATTCAACAAGTAACAAATAATTCATTCAAGAATACGTAATTCATAATGAATCCTCTATGCCATGCGATTTTATGAGATGAGGCTCACACATGCAACTCAACCCAAGCCTTCACCGTCTCCCTTAACACATGCAATGCCATGCGTATGAATCTGGGCATTTTCAAGCCCCCCGCCATTATAAAATAAACCATGTGTCTTTCTTGGGTAGGTGATTTCCTAGACTTGCACCAACGGTCCACCACATCGACACGGATTTTGGTATCTCACCTTCGGTTTTGTGTACACTAATACACTTTTTTGGACTTTAACCGTCGGAAGTGTATAAACTAGTAACCGGGTCTTACACTTGAGGGAGAGTCTAGCTCTTCTTGCTATACCGATACAACTTTTTCATGCAACCCGTGCAACTCAGTCGAACTGAGGTCCACCCTTCCCAAGTCCACGCATCAACTACCAAGAATGGTTTTTGATCCGAAAACATGCACACACCCACACCTATGTCACATGCCCGCAAATGCGATGTTTCCCGTGCATATGAAAATGTAAATGTGCAATTGTAATTCCAATATCAAGTTCAATATGTCATGAGCACATTATGAACAACTTTAATATTTATCAACATTTTCCATGGTCAATTACATCATAAGCATATAATCACCATCAATAGAGGACCAAGGCATGTTATAACATTATCAATGCAAATAACACACTTAATCATCATAGGCATTTTATCAAACACCTTCAAGGCATAATTATAAACAGATAACATGTCTCTTTCGCCACATATCTTAAGAAATCACAAAAAAGTAATTTCCATTAATTCAACTCATGCTAGAATTTATTTTACACATTCTTGTACCCATTTCCCACACTTCAATTACAATAGGTAAGTGTCATACATGAGATTACATCTCTAACACCCTACCCATTTCATATTTCAACCATAGGTTGGAAATAAACCTAATTAGGATAGTAACCCTACTTCTTGAAGTATAAAACAAGTGGTAGAAAGCCTCCAAGAACCCAAATCAAGCTTTACTCCTTGATTTCCAAAAATCCCATCTTTTGTACTTCGTCAAAACCTTTAATTTTTGATATGGTATTGTTGCCCACATCGTGTAGAACAATCTTTGCGCTTGGCCCGAGGTGATTCGACGAACGGAGAGTCATAGATCGCAGAGAAAAGTTGAAGAACCCTTNTGGCCCGAGGTGATTCGACGAACGGAGAGTCATAAATCGCAGAGAAAAGTTGAAGAACCCTTCTTTTTCCCTCTCTTCCCTTTCCAACAAAAATCTGATGGGTAATGGGGAGAAAATCTAATTTTTCTCCCCTATTTATACCCCTTACATGTTTGGCCCTCATTGCGCCACACGTTTGCCTTTCTTGGGTCCAATTTCATCCCGAAACAATTAAATTTCATCCCGATCCAAATTCAATATATTTTTANAGAAAAGTTGAAGAACCCTTCTTTTTCCCTCTCTTCCCTTTCCAACAAAAATCTGATGGGTAATGGGGAGAAAATTTAATTTTTCTCCCCTATTTATACCCCTTACATGTTTGGCCCTCATTGCGCCACACATTTGCCTTTCTTGGGTCCAATTTCATCCCAAAACAATTAAATTTCATCCCGATCCAAATTCAATATATTTTTATTTAAACTAAATTTAAATTATTTTCTAATTTTTCACATTTAAATTTCCGATCACATTTATTTTGGTCAAACGACACTGGATCACCTCGTAACATACAAAAAATTTGACTGTCTCAAAATTTAACGAAAATTGGCTGGGTAACCAGATTTTATGAGATGAATCCAATGGTGAGGTTTGTTTTTTCATTCAAGTCCTAGAAAAATTTGATTTTTCAACCCATATCGTAGCGGCAATTTACCGTTTTGCCATTTTTCTTAAAAATTTAAATTTTCTCAAATTTTACATTACATTTGCATATGCATGAATAACATCTCATTCATGGACATTCGACATGAGTGTGGCTGTGTGTGAATATTTTTGATCAAACACCATTCTTGGTGGGTTGATACGTAGGCTCAAGAAAGTTGGACCTATGTTCGATTGAGTCACATAAGTTGCATTGAAAAGTGTGTCAGCATTAGCAAGAAGGGTCAGATTATCCCTCAGTGCAAGACCCGATAATTTCAAATATGTACTCCCGTTGGTATTGAGTCCATGAAGTGTGTCGGTGTATGCGAAATCGTTGGTGAAAGTCTATAGATGTCATTTCGGTTGGGTACCTGTTGGTGGAAGTCCATAAATATCCACTCCAAGAAAGACACAAGATTTTATAAAATGGTCATTGGATGTCTAATATCAATGGCAGCGACTTANCACTCCAAGAAAGACACAAGATTTTATAAAATGGTCATTGGATGTCTAATATCAATGACAGGGGCTTGAAATGTCAGAATGCATATGCATGGCATTGTATGTATTATGGGAGCCGGTGGAGGGCTTGGGGTTACATTTCATGTGTGAGTTCCATCTCATCACATGGCATGAAAAGTGTAGCATTCATTTATGAAATATATGTTCTTGAATGAATGAGTTATGTGATGGCTTACATGTGACATTTTATATGTATTTGAGTTGGGGAGTAGCCTCATTAGGAGATACCCTATTGAGCGTAACTCACCCTGTATGGAAATATATTTCAACTGTTGGACAAGCGNCACATGGCATGAAAAGTGTAGCATTCATTTATGAAATATATGTTCTTGAATGAATGAGTTATGTGATGGCTTACATGTGATATTTTATATGTATTTGAGTTGGGGAGTAGCCTCATTAGGAGATACCCTATTGAGCGTAACTCACCCTGTATGAAAATATATTTCAAGTGTTGGACAAGCACTGGTGGACGGGCCCCACTTAAGTCCGTGTTGATGATGAAGCTGGATTGTGGCTCTTAAATTGTATTTTTTATAATCGATTATGTAATTTGTTGTGGACTTGTAATTTGGCAAAAGGGACATGTAACGAACTCTTTTGGACAATGTTTTGATGTAAATGAATGAATGGATGAATATGGTATGAGTTTGGATGACGATGAGTTGAAAATTAGAAGGATTAGTAAAAATTTGGGTTCAGGTACCGGTACCTAGGTTCACAAGTACCGGTACCACGCAGTTGCATGACTCAGGTATCGATACCTAGGCTTACAATTACCAGTACCTGGATTCCAGTGGACTCAAGTAACAATACCCAGCCTCATAGGTTCTAGTACCCCAATAGATTGTAGGCTCNAATGGATGAATATGGTATGAGTTTGGATGACGATGAGTTGAAAATTAGAAGGATTAGGAAAAATTTGGGTTCAGGTACCGGTACCTAGGTTCACAAGTACCGGTACCACGCAGTTGGATGACTCAGGTATCGATACCTAGGCTTACAATTACCAGTACCTGGATTCCAGTGGACTCAAGTAACAGTACCCAGCCTCATAGGTTCCAGTACCCCAATAGATTGTAGGCTTNATGACTCAGGTATCGATACCTAGGCTTACAATTACCAGTACCTGGATTCCAGTGGACTCAAGTAACAATACCCAGCCTCATAGGTTCTAGTACCCCAATAGATTGTAGGCTCAGGTACTAGTACCAATGCTTATAGGTACTAGTATCTAGCACATAGAAGGCTCAAGTATCGGTACTAAGTACACAAGGCATCGGTACCTCTTCCCAAAACTTGAAAATTTAAAATGTCACACTAAGGGGCCTTCACATCTTGAGCGTTGTTCCTTGGATGATGTAAATGGATAATAATAAGCTTATATTTTGGGATATAGACCTTGGAATGGTTGTGTGGTGAATACGTATACAGGTTATGTGTTGGGTAGTGCTCCCGTACAAAGGAGACTCTGCCCAAATGGGATGCAACGATATAGTATCAGATTATATGATACTCATGGGCATTTTTACAGGTTGATGGGTGATTAACGGGTTGAGAAAGGACCTCCTTCGGGTTTCCGAGCGTCACATTTAAGTTGATTGACCTAATTTTGAAAGAATGACGTTTACATCGATTGTAGTGATTTCAAAAATTATCTGTGGCAGACCTAACTGTCTATGGATTAGCAAGAAGATATACATATCAATTGTGTTTTCAACTTTAATTATTAAAAAAACCAAATACTTAATCTATGGAAAAACCTTGATTATGTCAAAATCCTCATTCACAAATGAGACTTTCTCATCCGATCAAACCAAAAAATGACTACTCACTCATCATAGAATTGAAAACTAAAGAAATTAAAAGAAATAGATTCATACTTCAAAGTAAAATAAAACTGAAATTGAAATTGGAAGTAAAGAAATTACCTTGAATTAAATTGCAATTAATGTAAATTGTTACACAAAAGAGAACCGAAAGTATTTGCCTTGCTTGAATTGATTAAAGTAGAATAGAGCTTTGAATTGAAAACAATGGGAGAACTCTTGAAAAGTGAGCACCCATAATTCTAAATCTAGGAGAAGAAGAAAGAACAAAAATATGAAAGAATGTCTAAGGGGCAATTGATCGATGATGTCTTCTCTCTAGTTAGGCTTGGGTATTTATAGGAGAGTATCTGCTGGAAACCCTCACATTAATCCACCAATCATGACTCTTTTAAATCCCAGTAGATATACTTTCCAATGGAGTCTTTGCAGCAAAAAACACACTAACCTACTGGTAGAAAGCACAAAATGACCTACCATTAGCAAAGCTTCTGTCTCAGACAAACTGGTAGCTCTTCATAACTACTAGTAAAATAGTTGTCGGTTTAAAACCTACTGGTAGCAAAGTAATAACCTACTGGTAGAAAAGTTTCTGTTTCACTTCTACCAGTAGAAATATACTGCTACTAATCACTGTTGAACTGGTAGAAGACCTACCGATACGATTGGCCTTTTCCTAAATATGTTTGCAATGCTCTTAGGTCAACCCCTAGATCTCCTAACTCTTTTCCCAAGTCTTCTATAGCATTAAAATGAGTATAAAACCTTGCTCTTATATTCATTTACCTATAAACATGGATATTCTACATAAAATACAAAACTAAGCTAAAAACGAATAAAATAGATAAGTAACACAGTTAAGATGAATGATATGAAACATAAAATATGCAATACTATGATCTCATCAATGAGTTTTATTATTCTGATCAAATTTGTAATTATAATTTTTATTGAGGTAATTATAGCTTTGATCCTATATTTGGAGATATATTTTCAATATATTGTAGTCGATTAATAAATTAACAAAACTGGAAAACTGGCGCGTTACAGAACAGGGCATGTCCGAGTAAGCATATTGATAGGTGAATTCACCGTCGACAACAAAAACAACTCAGATTGTCCCCTTTGGTAGTATAACGGTGGGAATGAATTCATTCTCAACCATAGAGATATTGTTGGAAGTAGTAGTAGAAGAGGACTCTTGTATTTCAATGTCTCCCCTATTCCNAGATTGTCCCCTTTGGTAGTATAACGGTGGGAATGAATTCATTCTCAACCATAGAGAAATTGTTGGAAGTAGTAGTAGAAGAGGACTCTTGTATTTCAATGTCTCCCATATTCACCATTGCTTCAATGATATTCTTGGGGACATAACAATCCTTCTGAGAATGACTAACAATCTAATAGTACCGACAACATTTTGGATCATCAGCCTGGTTAACCTTGGACGGTCACTTAGGCTTTGGTAATTATATTGCCTTAGCCTTTAGAAAGGAATTAAAAATCTCTTCGACATGATCATCTTCAAAAGTGTATTTCACTTCCTTCCTTTCTTTTAAATTTAGATTTCTTGATATTTCCTTTCCTTTTTGAGAGATTTCTTTTCCTTTGTCATTTCATTTTTTTTTTGTTCACTGTGATAAAAGTAGGCATGGCCTCTTTTTTTTTACTAGATTTTCACTATGAAACTACTTTTCTTCAGTCATTCGAGGCTATTGAGGGGCATTCTTTTGTCGAGCTATGTCTTTCAACATTGCTAGCCTTGGAGGCAAGAGCGTTAAATGACTAAAGTCATTAACGCTTTCATTTGTTCTTTGTCGAGCATCTGTAAGGTCAATTATTGAGATTTTCTTCTTTGAACTGACCAATTAGACTAAGAATGCCCTTTGCATAACTTCCTATGTGATGATCGACCTTGGCTGCAGTTGAGTGTACCAAGTGAATGCTGACCCTTTTAAGGATTGCACAAATTGTCTAATTTACAAGGTGTCTAATAAGGTTGGCTCTCCATATGCTAAATAGAAGTGAGCAAGATGCTTATGGGGTGACCCATTGATCCCATCAAATTTTTCATAATTTAGTTTTTGATAATCATTAGGAAATGGGATGGTATTGTAATGGTTAGGGTATATTTTACGATACCCAAGCACAAATGGAGTCATGGATGCCCGGAATTCTCGAATTCCTTCAACAATTAATGTTCTCAAATTTGCTTGAGTAACTAGCATTACACAAGTTGGAGATTCTTCACTGGTTTGAACATGTTCTTGTGCTGACGCTTGGCTAGGTTGGTCACTTGGGCTGCAAGGATGGCTATCTCAACATCTTTTTCTGCTAGTTTTCTTTGCATCACACTTGACTGCACCTTAATGCNTTGATTAAAGTAGAATAGAGCTTTGAATTGAAAACAATGGGAGAACTCTTGAAAAGTGAGCACCCATAATTCTAAATCTAGGAGAAGAAGAAAGAACAAAAATATGAAAGAATGTCTAAGGGGCAATTGATCGATGATGTCTTCTCTCTAGTTAGGCTTGGGTATTTATAGGAGAGTATCTGCTGGAAACCCTCACATTAATCCACCAATCATGACTCTTTTAAATCCCAGTAGATATACTTTCCAATGGAGTCTTTGCAGCAAAAAACACACTAACCTACTGGTAGAAAGCACAAAATGACCTACCATTAGCAAAGCTTCTGTCTCAGACAAACTGGTAGCTCTTCATAACTACTAGTAAAATAGTTGTCGGTTTAAAACCTACTGGTAGCAAAGTAATAACCTACTGGTAGAAAAGTTTCTGTTTCACTTCTACCAGTAGAAATATACTGCTACTAATCACTGTTGAACTGGTAGAAGACCTACCGATACGATTGGCCTTTTCCTAAATATGCTTGCAATGCTCTTAGGTCAACCCCTAGATCTCCTAACTCTTTTCCCAAGTCTTCTATAGCATTAAAATGAGTATAAAACCTTGCTCTTATATTCATTTACCTGTAAACATGGATATTCTACATAAAATACAAAACTAAGCTAAAAACGAATAAAATAGATAAGTAACACAGTTAAGATGAATGATATGAAACATAAAATATGCAATACTATGATCTCATCAATGAGTTTTATTATTCTGATCAAATTTGTAATTATAATTTTTATTGAGGTAATTATAGCTTTGATCCTATATTTGGAGATATATTTTCAATATATTGTAGTCGATTAATAAATTAACAAAATTGGAAAACTGGCGCGTTACAGAACAGGGCATGTCCGAGTAAGCATATTGATAGGTGAATTCACCGTCGACAACAAAAACAACTCAGATTGTCCCCTTTGGTAGTATAACGGTGGGAATGAATTCATTCTCAACCATAGAGATATTGTTGGAAGTAGTAGTAGAAGAGGACTCTTGTATTTCAATGTCTCCCCTATTCCCCATTGCTTCAATGATATTCTTGGGGACATAACAATCCTTCTGAGAATGACTAACAATCTAATAGTACCGACAACATTTTGGATCATCAGTCTGGTTAACCTTGGACGGTCACTTAGGCTTTGGTAATTCTATTGCCTTAGCCTTTAGAAAGGAATTAAAAATCTCTTCGACATGATCATCTTCAAAAGTGTATTTCACTTCCTTCCAATCTTTTAAATTTAGATTTCTTGATATTTCCTTTCCTTTTTGAGAGATTTCTTTTCCTTTGTCATTTCATTTTTTTTTTGTTCACTGTGATAAAAGTAGGCATGGCCTCTTTTTTTTTACTAGATTTTCACTATGAAACTACTTTTCTTCAGTCATTCGAGGCTATTGAGGGGCATTCTTTTGTCGAGCTATGTCTTTCAACATTGCTAGCCTTGGAGGCAAGAGCGTTAAATGACTAAAGTCATTAACGCTTTCATTTGTTCTTTGTCGAGCATCTGTAAGGTCAATTATTGAGATTTTCTTCTTTGAACTGACCAATTAGACTAAGAATGCCCTTTGCATAACTTCCTATGTGATGATCGACCTTGGCTGCAGTTGAGTGTACCAAGTGAATGCTGACCCTTTTAAGGATTGCACAAATTGTCTAATTTACAAGGTGTCTAATAAGGTTGGCTCTCCATATGCTAAATAGAAGTGAGCAAGATGCTTATGGGGTGACCCATTGATCCCATCAAATTTTTCATAATTTAGTTTTTGATAATCATTAGGAAATGGGATGGTATTGTAATGGTTAGGGTATATTTTACGATACCCAAGCACAAGTGGAGTCATGGATGCCCGGAATTCTCGAATTCCTTCAACAATTAATGTTCTCAAATTTGCTTGAGTAACTAGCATTATACAAGTTGGAGATTCTTCACTGGTTTGAACATGTTCTTGTGCTGACGCTTGGCTAGGTTGGTCACTTGGGCTGCAAGGTTGGCTATCTCAACATCTTTTTCTGCTAGTTTTCTTTGCATCACACTTGACTGCACCTTAATGGNAATTAAAAATCTCTTCGACATGATCATCTTCAAAAGTGTATTTCACTTCCTTCCAATCTTTTAAATTTAGATTTCTTGATATTTCCTTTCCTTTTTGAGAGATTTCTTTTCCTTTGTCATTTCATTTTTTTTTTGTTCACTGTGATAAAAGTAGGCATGGCCTCTTTTTTTTTACTAGATTTTCACTATGAAACTACTTTTCTTCAGTCATTCGAGGCTATTGAGGGGCATTCTTTTGTCAAGCTATGTCTTTCAACATTGCTAGCCTTGGAGGCAAGAGCGTTAAATGACTAAAGTCATTAACGCTTTCATTTGTTCTTTGTCGAGCATCTGTAAGGTCAATTATTGAGATTTTCTTCTTTGAACTGACCAATTAGACTAAGAATGCCCTTTGCATAACTTCCTATGTGATGATCGACCTTGGCTGCAGTTGAGTGTACCAAGTGAATGCTGACCCTTTTAAGGATTGCACAAATTGTCTAATTTACAAGGTGTCTAATAAGGTTGGCTCTCCATATGCTAAATAGAAGTGAGCAAGATGCTTATGGGGTGACCCATTGATCCCATCAAATTTTTCATAATTTAGTTTTTGATAATCATTAGGAAATGGGATGGTATTGTAATGGTTAGGGTATATTTTACGATACCCAAGCACAAATGGAGTCATGGATGCCCGGAATTCTCGAATTCCTTCAACAATTAATGTTCTCAAATTTGCTTGAGTAACTAGCATTACACAAGTTGGAGATTCTTCACTGGTTTGAACATGTTCTTGTGCTGACGCTTGGCTAGGTTGGTCACTTGGGCTGCAAGGATGGCTATCTCAACATCTTTTTCTGCTAGTTTTCTTTGCATCACACTTGACTGCACCTTAATGCTTGATGTTCCTGTAACAAGAATTGACATATCCATTGAGTCAAATTCTTGATCAATTTTTAGCTTTTCTCAAAACTGATGTCCTAACTCATCTGAACAATCTTTTTCTTGTAAAAAAGTTTTATGATCTCCATAAAGAGGATTATTTGAGCTCGACATTGAGCTAATGGGTCATTCATGTCAATTTGATACTATTGATTCCTCCAAAGTAGCTTTTGATGATGAGTAATCATGTTCAGTTGTCAAGGACTCATTTGCAGTCGTAGACTCCTCAAAAGGAGACTAAGACATTATCCAAGCTCTTGATCGGGTGACAGGCCTTGTGTAAATTTTCATCCCTTCTCTTGAGTAGTAGTCTAGCTCTGATGAAATTGAGCTTCCCTAGCATATATGTATCCAGAAATCAAAGCCCATTTGTGAGTTTCTATGTCTGAGTGTGCGTTCTCAGATTGCTCAACCCTAATGGCAGTCAACAGAAATAGGGAAGCTTCAGGTATAGCTTGGGTGTTTGGGCCCTTTCATTGCTTCTTGGATCCCCTCTTCTTGGAAGGGCTTCTTTTATTAAGGGCCTTGATGCTAACATTTGAATCTGACCTCTGGCTTTTGAAATAGGGAAGCTTTGGCTTCTTTCATTTAGCAGATGCAAATGTTGAACCCAGTTCAATTGCTCTTGGTTTAAGTTGGGCTGGAGACGTAACAATTGATTGGCTAGTAACAACAAACTTTGGGGAAGCCTGCCTTTGTGGTAGCCCAAACTAAGAAGCCTTAGAATTTTTACCCTTGGAGTAGAAAAAGGAGTACTCTCCTTGCTTTCCAGGAAGGTTTCCATCACTGACATAGTGCTAGGCAAATCAATTGGAATAGTTCCAATCAAAATTTCTGTAGGATGATAGACTGGAGTGATTTCTAGAATCAGCGTCTGGGCAGCCTTAACCACAGTTGGAATGGCTTTAATAGCTTTCTTCGGAGTAGTCTTGGTAACTTTCCTTCCGATTATCTTGGCATTGACATTTAGATTTTCACCGAACACGACTTCACTCATTCAATGAAGAATTATAGGAGTTTTATTAATGTAGTTCGAATCCATTCCAAATAAAATATATCCGTTAATTACAATCTGTTGTTCAAGTGAACACCCTTTGATTCCAATGATAAATGACCACACGTTACCGTTTACCATACAACATAATGGAAAGTTCGTTCGCCAAATCTTGTTCAGTTCCATCCAAGCTCGGTTTTGTCTANTCACCGAACACGACTTCACTCATTCAATGAAGAATTATAGGAGTTTTATTAATGTAGATCGAATCCATTCCAAATAAAATATATCCGTTAATTACAATCCGTTGTTCAAGTGAACACCCTTTCATTCCAATGATAAATGACCACACGTTACCGTTTACCATACAACATAATGGAAAGAATATTTTAGTTTTTTGTTGTCGCAATTGGANTCTGAATCTTCGTGGAAGAAGAAGAAGCGGTTCACCAGCCACTACATCTGTGGATCCCACCAAATCATTAAACCGGGCGGCTGCTCGCTCTTTGATCAGTGATTCACCGGCCACTAGATCGATGAAGAATCTCTCCAAAATCTGCTCTTTGATCAGTGATTCACCGGCCATCTTTCCAGTGGGGAGGGCCAATCTTCTCTTTGATGTGAAATTAGTCAGTTTGAGGTTGTTGTCGCAATTGGACCTAGGTTAGTTGCCTAGGTTGCTCTACGTATCTGTTATTCGGATCAAGTCGATTCGTAGTTCAAAAAGGTTAAATTTATTTTGGGGGTAAGATCAACGGATAAAATATCTTGAATGGATAAAATATCCATCATAGTTGAAATGGATAAATGACCCTTTTGATTTGATATGGTTGTAAGACCCATTTGGTTTACAAGAAAAATTTTGGGATTTATTGAGAGTTGCAACTACGTCTAGTTTAACCATGCTGCCTACGTATTCGAAATAGATTCAAGTCAATTGTAGTTCTTATATTTTAGAAATTTAATTAGAGTTGATTTGAAATTGCGATTGTGTCCAATGTAAATGTTAGACACTACCTACGTATTTAAAAATGAAATCAAGTCAGAAGTAATTCAAAGTGAAAATNAATGGATAAATGACCCTTTTGATTTGATATGGTTGTAAGACCCATTTGGTTTACAAGAAAAATTTTGGGATTTATTGAGAGTTGCAACTACGTCTAGTTTAACCATGCTGCCTACGTATTCGAAATAGATTCAAGTCAACTGTAGTTCTTAGATTTTAGAAATTTAATTAGAGTTGATTTGAAATTGCAATTGTGTCCAATGTAAATGTTAGACACTACCTACGTATTTAAAAATGAAATCAAGTCGGAAGTAATTCAAAGTGAAAAGNACAAAGTGACGGTTTGAAATGGATAGATTGTGCATCGGTTGTTCAGTCCCCACCAAGTGACAGTTATACTACAAGGAAGAACGGGAATTTTGTGCTGGAAGTCTAAACAAAGGCCTGCAGCCCCTACATTTAGAAAAAAAAAAAAAATAATAATCCAAGAGATTCTTTATAATACATGGAGCTGACGGTTTTGCGGCATGTATCTATCATGGGTAGTTTATTTAGCAAAGAGCATGGGACATGTGGGGAAACCCACTAACTAAAAATCTGCCATTAGTGGAGGAAGTGGTACTTGCTGGCACACAGACGAAAAGCCATCTGCAGTAGGGGTCCAACTTGGGTGGGTTAACCGAATTTAACTTAAACCCAACTCATAAAAAATAGGATTTAGGTTGAAATTTTTAATAATTGGATTGGGTTTGGACAGAAAAATACTAAACTGAATTGAATTCGGGCAGTGTCTGAATTGAATTGGGCTCGATTCGAATATATAAATCGGNAAAAAATAATAATCCAAGAGATTCTTTATAATACATGGAGCTGACGGTTTTGCGGCATGTATCTATCATGGGTATCTAAAATCTATTTAGAGTGATGTACACTTTAATAAAAATCATTGGGGAGTTTAAAACTCCAAAGATTGTGTAAAAGATAGAAACTCTTCAAACTAATTTTTGAACTATTTTTTTTTTTTTTTTTTGCAGAAGTTTGAAACTTCAAAAATAGTGACCGAATAATATAGCTTAAGGAGTTAAAAACTCTTACTTCGATTTTCATATGCTTTTGAAAATTTGACACACCCAAACCTTTTGTGCCGTTGCGAACTTTGGTAAGGTTGAAAACTCCTCTACTTTGGTAGGGTTAAAGCTCCTTTAAAATTTGGCAGTCAAAAACTCCTTTAATTTTTTAACTTGGAGGCGATCCGAAAGAGTGAAAAACTTGTTCCTTGACGCTGGCAGGATTTTCTCCAACCCGTTTGCTTTTAGTAATTTGTTTCAAATTGATTGCTGCAATTGTCTTTGAATCCCTTTTTTATTATTCAGCTCACTTTTTTTATCACATGTAAAGGAGTCAAAGATTTCAGGTTTAGTTTAAAGAGTTTGAAACTTTTTTCGTGATCAATGACAGCCTATGCCCAAATGAGTCGAACACTCCTTGTTTTGTTTTTCATGTGTTGTTTGGAAGGGCTCCAATACTTGGGGGAGTCAAAGACTCTAGATTTTTTTTGGGAGTTAGAAAATCCCACTTTTTTTAGGAGTTTGAAATTAGAAAAGTTGCTTACATTTTTTTTGAAAGCAGAAATTTCCAAGGTTTATGCTGCCATTTTTACTTTTTTTTTTTTTTTTTTATAGGAATCAAAGATTCCAGATTTGTTCTCAAGAGCTAGAAACCCTTTCATTTGGTTTTAGAAAAACCATGGCTTGGTTAAGAGTCTAAAACTCTTGAGAATGATAAAAAGGGTGTTTAGAAATCCAGTCAAAGAACCCATGGCCTCCGGCAAAGGCGTTGAAATTAGAAGAGTCCAACACTCGTGTTGATCCTTTTCATCCTTCTTGAACTTTTTTTTTTGCCACTGATTTTCTGGAACAGAAGATGTTAGTACCAAAATAGATTAGGAACGGAGAGGAGTTTGAAGGCTGATTTTTTTTTT